>JAXQQM020080829.1:0-169245 GCA_034641835.2 Pinus albicaulis
CCCCAGTCTCTTCATCATGTCTGCCCAACGGGCAATTCTTGGGTCCCGCGGGCTGCTGATAGTCGAGATGACTTTGGGTCTCAAAGCTGGAACTCTCTCGAAGAAGAATGTTGTCAAAATGGTCCCATAGCCAAAGTGTTTTGTCTTTGTTTGGCGAATGGAGGTCAGCTGTTGTTTCATATTCAGTAGCAGGGCTGTGCACCAATCATACACATGAATTAAGCACTCTACAACTATGCTCATGTGCGTCCTGGACGCCTGATGTAGTGAGGCAGATCCTGCCACTCTGCCGATGGTGAATAGGAGGATCTTTATGTGCAAATCCCTGATATCTCTGATTGCAATCTGTGTGCCAACCTTCTTGGAATTATCTACGCAATATATTTGGACATAGTCTTCCACGGTCAACCCTCCCAGGGGCTTTCCGTGCAAGTCCACTGGGTCTCCCCTCCTGGAGAGTCCAGTGATGAAATATATATCTTCCACTTCTATGCGTAGTGGCATCTGATCAATTATGAAACAATCCTGATCTGGTTCCCAGTAATTTACGAGCATTTCAAGCAATCGCACATTACTTTTCATATTGGGCATTTTGAAAAATTTGAACAATCCACAGTTTCGGAGGACATTTTGTGCTGCGCGATCCTGCATGACCTCTTGGTCTATTGCGCTATGCTCACGTTCCCTCCATGAGATGGTCATCCTGAGAAATTCCATTAAAATTTGCATTAGAAACACTTTTTTGGGTTACGGACTTGCGCATACACGACTTTTCCTGTGCACAGTCGCGTGTATACGCGTCTTGCCTTCATTGAACCCGCGTATGCGCAGATACGCATTTTTTAAGAAGGTTGTCCAGGAAAAAAATCACTTAATTTTAATTTTCAAACGGACAAAATGAATAAACAGGATGATTAAGGAGCCTACCTGAAGTTTCGCTGAATTCCGATGGTCGGTTGTTCCTGATTTGACGAAACAAGTTTTTAGCTCCAGAGCTCTTTCTCCAAATCAGCTATGCAATAATGAACCAATTGAGAGGTAATTTGTGTATTTATGGCTAGAAAATTGAAAATTTTTGAAAAAATTTCCTTATGCTTATTTTTTCAATCTGTCTTATGCTGTATAACTCGATTGCTTGGAAGTGCCCAGTTTGGTATATTTTCAGGTACATTTTGACGATTTTGAGATTTTTCTCGGTTTTTGATCCATGATTTCAGACTCTTCACGGCAGGTATATGATCTTCACTGGCATATAGGTTAGGGAATCACTTTCCGTTGCATCTTGCATTCTAGCCTCCATACTGATCACTTGCCTTAGGGTCGATCCCATCAGGTCATGAGCATTACACCCATTTCACTCGCCGATTTTTAATCATGACTTGATGGTAGAGCCTTCCTTTACATGGGCTTCCTAGTTAGTTCCTCGCTATCACTTGTTGCCCATGCTGCTTTTTATGTAGGCTCGGGAGTTCTCTTTAGTCCCGCCATGTCTTTCGTGTTGAAGCTTCATTCTTCTCCTTCATCACTTATCATTTTTCTGGCTTATACCCTAGAGGCTCCCCGGTGTCGTTAAGTTGTATTACTGCATTGCATATTGGCTACTTGTTTATCCTGGCCTTTAGCCGGCTTCATTTGGACTCGATGTTTAAGCCAACTTTTGACCTTGACTTTCCGTACAAGTTAACCATTGCATGCACTTAGCTATCACGACTTGACACCTTTATACCCATGGATGGAACGTTCCTCTGAGTATCACTGACCAGTTTTTGCCACCTTGCATTGAGCATAGGATTGTTCCAATCCCGGGAACTAGTGCATATGCTTTCTTGATACTCGTTCTATCCATTGTACCATAGCATTCTTTTATTCTTTTTCAGGCTTATTATGAAAAAGACAAAAAAATTAAATATAACAAAAAGAGCGGGAACGGGATGTATCTTCGTTATTTTGATGGCAGTACAGAGTTAGTTTGTCGCCCTTGAACAAAGCACATATACTTATATATATTTCCTTCATTTGGGATGGTTCTAGTTTTGACCTAGGTTCAGCCTTTACCATGTTTCACTTGTCAGTTCTCCCCCGGTTGGTTATCTCTTCCAATCATATGGAGAGTTTGTTTTGCCTCCTGCAAGACAGACTTATACAGTGTCACTTTTTACCGCCATGGTCATCACGAGTCGTGCTTTTGTTCAAGGGAATTTTAACCTGAGTCGGCCAACTTAGGCTTCCGAAGAGTTGGCACTCCTATCAGGACTCTGTCAATGGTCGGAAGAAATTACCAGGATGGGAGCGACTTTGGTCGGATCTTGTGTAAGAGGAGATAAGGCGGAGTACCAGGGATAGATCTTCATCAAAGAACTCTCATGAAGAGAATTTTTCTTTGGCTGCCAAAGCAAAGAAGGGGAAGAGCAAGAAAGCTTCTCATTCCGGTGTGAAAGGTAAGAAGAAGGACATGTCCAAGGTGAAGTGCTTCCACTGTCACCAACACAGACATTACGCCACAAATTGTCCACAGAAGAAGAAAAATAAGCAAGCTGCTGGGACTGCAGCTGGAGAGGCCTTAGCCTCACAGTTTCAGCTAGATTTTTTGCTGATCGCATGCTTGGTCTCAAGTATGACGGGATCAATGTGGTTTCTTGACAGTGGTGTGTCTTTTCACATGACAGGAGATCGATATTTGTTTACTGATCTGGATGAGAAAGATCTTGGAGTGCACATTGAGATGGGTGATGATGGTAGATACACTGCAACCGGTATCGGTACCATTTCCTTTGAGAGGGAGTCTGGTAAACCCTTCGTATTGAAGGAAGTGATGCATGTTCCAGGATTGAAGAAGAATCTTATCTCTGTGGCAATGTTAGAAGACAAGGGATATGATGTTGTCTTTAGCGAGGGAAAGGCTTTCCTGCGCAGTAAGGCAACTGGTGAGACCCGGAGGATAGGGGTTCGAGTTAAGAACCTTTATCAATTGCAAGTAGATGGTTGCGCAGCAATGGCAGGCAAGGCAGAAGGAGTGGTGAGCCGGGATGATGGTGAGTTGTGGCACCGGAGATTGGGCCACCTTCACCATGGAGCTTTGAAGATACTGCAGCAGATTTCTACTGGGCTTCCTAAGGGTACTCTTGCGCAGTCAGATCAGTGCAAGGGGTGTACCTTGGGAAAATTTGTGAAAGCCACTTTTCACGAGAAGGATAGTTGCGCCACGACGATCCTTGAGAGAATTCACACAGACGTGTGTGGACCTTTCTCAGTAGCTTCGACAGCAAAGCACAGGTATTATGTGATATTTGTTGATGATTTTTCTCGTAAGTGCTGGATCTTCTTCATGCAGAAGAAGAGCGAGACATACTCAAAGTTCCGTGAGTTCAAGGCACTGGTTGAGAAAGAATCGAGGAAGCAGGTGAAGGCTCGTAGGAGCGACAATGGTGGTGAATTCATCTCTGGCGAATTCAAGGAATTTTGCAGCGCAGAAGGAATTCGAAGAGAGCTCATAGCACCTCATAACCCACAGCAGAACGGGGTTGCTGAGTGGAAGAACAGAACGATCATGGGTGCTGCACGGGTGATGTTTCATGATCAAGGCCTACCCATTCACTTGTGGGCGGAGGCATGCAATACTACAGTATATGTGCATAACCGTTGTCCTCACAGGATACTTGGCATGAGTACACCCGAGGAGGCGTTTTCTGGTAAGAAGCCTGATATTTCTTATTTGAGGATTTTTGGTTCACCTGTTTACATTCATGTGATGAAGGATGCCAGGAAGAAGCTGGAGCCGACTGCGGAGGTTGGGATTTTTGTGGGGTACACTGATACCCCCCAAAACTATCGTGTGTATTTGGCAGACAGTCGCAAGACTGTTGTGCGACGGGATATCAAATTTCATGAGGAGAAAGCCATGAAGTGTTTGCTTTAGAGGGAGCCACACTTGCATGAAGATGAGGAGCTATTAGTTCCTAAGGATGAGTCTCAGGATGTGGATCAGCCACAAGATGAGGTTCATGGATTGGAAGAGACCACTCAGGCAGCGCCAACCATCAGAGGGCGGAAGCGCACTACAGAAGCTGAGCGACTGGCTCAAGAAGCAGAGAAGGTTGTAGGAGCACCTACATCACAACGCAGACAGAGACAGTCACCTGACCGGTATACTGGATACATGGCTCTTATGAGCAAGTGTATCGTGACAGAGCCATCCTCTTTCGAGGAAGCTGTGGAGGATCCCGCATGGGTAGATGCCATGGTGGAAGAGTATGATTCGATTGTCAAAAACAGTGCATGGGAGATTGTCCCAAGGCCGGAAGGGAAATCGGTGGTGGGTTCGAGATGGATATACAAAGTGAAGCAAGAAGCTGACGGGAGTGTGGAGAAGTACAAGGCAAGATTTGTTGCCCGAGGCTTCTCACAGATTGAGGGGATCGATTATGAGGAAACCTTTGCACCTGTCGCAAGGTATTCTTCCATATGGACGATTCTTTCTCTCTCAGCGCAGATGGGGTGGCACATTCATCAGATGGATGTGAAGACTGCGTTCCTCAATGGGGTGATTGAGGAGGAGGTGTACATAGAGCAGCCCGAAGGTTTCGAGATCTTTAGCAGCGAGTCGCATGTGTGCAGGCTCAAGAGAGCGTTGTATGGGTTGAAACAAGCACCTCATGCTTGGTACACATGGATAGACAGTTATTTCACCGGACTTGGATTCTCCAAGAGTGAGGCGGATCCTAACCTATACCAGATTGTGGTGGAGGGTAAGTTGCTGATCATTGTACTTTATGTAGATGATTTGATTTTGATAGGTGATGAACTGTTGATACACTCATGCAAGGCTAATCTTGCAAAGGAGTTTGAGATGAAGGACTTGGGCCTCCTTCATTATTTCCTGGGATTGGAAATTTGGCAGCGCAGTGGTGGACTGTTTGTTTCTCAGGGTAAGTATGCCCGGGAGATACTGGAGAAGTTCAACATGCATGGCTGCAAGCTTGTTGATACTCCTCTTCCTGGTGGATGGAGGAAGGAGGATGCTACTTCGGCAGAGGTAGTGGATGCCACTGTTTATCGACAGTTGGTGGGGTCGCTTATGTATCTGGTCAATACACGACCCGACATATGCTATGCTGTTAACCAGCTTTCACAAGTTATGGTTAAGCCAACCAAGATCTTCTGGAAGGCAAGCAAGCATGTATTGAGATATCTTAGAGGCACATTGGGATATGGATTATGGTACAGACAGTCGGATGAGGTGAAGCTGTGTGGCTTCACGGATGCAGATTGGGTAGGGAGCCCAACGGACAGAATGAGCACATCTAGAGGGATTTTCAGTATCGGGTTGACAACAGTTTCTTGGTACAGCAGGAAGCAGAGATCCGTGGCACTCAGTTCAGCAGAGGTTGAGTATATGGCAGCAAGTTTGGCTGCATGCGAGGCTATATGGATGAGGAAGATCCTGGTCGGGTTGTTCGGTTCACACTACATTGACATCCGGTATCATCATATCAGAGATTGTGTGCAGCGGAAGATCATGTTACTTTCATACATTCCCACGGAGGATCAGGATGCTGATATCTTGACGAAGGCGCTCACCAGGAGCAAATTCGAATACCACAAAGGTAGGATAGGGGTGGCAGATAATCCTTATCTTGTTGAGAGGGAGTGTTGAGATTGCAACAAGATGATGAGCTTAGTGGAAAGAAGTCGCCTTCACTAAGTGGGCCCGCAGGCTATTTTTGGCGCAAAGTATATTTTTAGACATATGGATCATGTTCTATGAGTTGCAGGATGCTATTTGTGGATGGTTGGTCAAGTCGGAAAAAATAGATGGACTTCTATTTTTAGACATATTGGGCAGAATCTATTTTTAGATTGCCAGTCTAAAAATAGATATGTAAAATATTATTAGCTCTTAATAATATTTAGACTCTAAACATTATCTTATTCTCTTGGAGCACTTCAGTTAAGTGCACAAATGTGGCACAGGAGTTGAAAGAAGGAATTACACTATTCCTGAGGGTTATGTGGAGCTATTGCATGGATACTTCAGTTAGAACTCATGTGACAGAGTTTGGTGGAGTTGATTGAGGAAGTTAGTGGAGTTGTATTCAGTTTAACTAATCTAAACATAGTTGAGCTATTTGTATTCAGTTTAACTAATTGATACAATTAGTGAGAGTGGTGTGAATCAATTATTAATTAATTCACTAATTATAAACTCATTAATCAACTAAAGAATGCATCAGTTAACTTCAGTGCATGGACAGTTTCAGTGGAGACCAGTGCAGAAATAGGTGAAAGAGCAAGTTAACTATCAGTTGTGACTATACTGTTGCTATTTGCAACACACAGATAGGTGGAGAAGCCCATGAGGATTGTGCAGTACAAGCCAGGTGGTTTATCTATTTAATGAAGCCATCCCATAGCATTGATAACGCAATAGAGGCTGGCTATCAAGTGGCAAAATATTGGAGCATGTGTTTTGCTAGAGCTAGCTTGATAGTGTGTAGTAATTCGAGGTTGTGCTAAGAGCTTGTGAGGAGCTTTGTACTATGATTGTTACATGATCTCCATGACATATAATATACAGATAGTTGGGTTTTTCAGCTTTAAGCTTTCCCATTAAATACTGTGTTCATATGTGTGATTGTTTATGGTTTTAATGTATGCATGCAATTGATTTTATTTCCGCATGTGATGATCAATGGTAGAAGAGATTCTGTGTTATGCATGAAGCTAAAATAGTGTGTGATCAGGAGAATCTCGGACAATAATATATCATTTATTCAAATTTCTACACTCTGAAGTGCCAAGATTTAAATCTTCCACTCCCACTTCTCTTGGTGACATTGAAGGCTTCCTTGCAACATCATTCTGGTCAAAAATTTCTTCCAAACTTACTAAACCTCTTGCCATATAATTATCCTTAAGTTGTAGTACTTGCATGTTTGTATCATGAATTTATTGGTCATCTATTTGGGCATTTATGAATTCTTCTTTTGTCTGCAAGAAGTTATTGATTCTCTCATCATTTTGAACCCTTGCCAATATTGAACATTGTTAGGGACACCTGGGTGGTGTTTGAAATTTATTTCATATTTTTTTGTTTGGATATAGAGGAATTTTGAACATACTAGTAGAAGTGGCCAAAGAATCGGCAATAACATTGTTGTTTATAGGAATTAATGACAAATTATATTATGGAAATGTTTTGAGGATATCTAGGACTTCATTTTTGTAAGCTCTCATTTGGGGATGTTTGGCTTGTTAGTCTCCTTTAACTTGCTTGATAACTAACTCAGAGTCGCCATATACAGAAATTTTCTTTGCACCAAGCTTTTTCAAAAATTTTAAACTGGAAATTAAGGCTTCACATTCAACATCATTATTTGTGCAGTCAAATGCTAGTTTGTATGAATACATTCTAAAATTTAGAGGGATATCCAATGATTGATTGATTGGGTTGTGACTCCATATTCCAATACTAGCACCTTATTTTCCCATGGCTCCATCAAAATCCATAGTCCAAAAACTATTTTCTTCATCTGGAAGGTGTAAATCAAATGGCTGATTTTTAATTTATGTTTGAGATACCTCTGATGTATTCAAAATCTATGTTTTTTCTACTTTTTTCTTATTTTCTTCTTGAGAAGATGTCTTCATTTCCAAAAAATTTGGAACTAATTTACAAAATTCTTGTTCTGCCAATTCTAAAACAAAATCTTTTTTTTTTTAATCTTTTTTTTCTTCAATCAAAAAGTCTGAAGATGTTGAGAATTCTTCATTGAATAAAATAAAATACTATAAATCTGTACGTACAACATGAATGGGATTATTGTTAGGTATTTTTATTTTACTGATCATATACTTCATCTTACATTCTCTGTAAATTTTCCTCAATTTTCCAAAAATAGGAATTGTTGCATATGAAAAGTCAAGTTTCAGAGTTCCTCTAAGATTTTCTCCCCATGATCAAGATAGTAGCATTCCATACCTAGGTGGAATATCAACGACAACAACATCCCTAAGGACATTATTGGTTGGAGTTTGTTCTAATGAAACCACTAAATCTTTGATAATACCAAGACATTTCACCCTCCCTGAATCAAATGAGTAGAGGTGATGATAAGGTCTTGTGATGTCAAGTCCTAACTTTTCCATAATGGCTTTAGGCATGAGGTTATGATATTCTCCAGAACCAAGAATTTCAGTGTATAGAATAAAATCATGGATCTTAAGACTGAAATAGAAGGGATGAACTTCACTATCTTCTCTTTTTCCATCAACAACAGGGCCAAAAGGAAGCTTAGGATGATCATCACTCAAGTTAACCATATCAGATGTTTGATAAAATCTAAGCAACTTATTAACTTGAAACTTATATTGATCATTCTTCATTAGCTCAATTAGAGGAATAGAAACCTTCAATTTAGCAATTTCATTTTCAAGAGAAAATTGAGCAAGATGTTTTTCTACCTCTTTTATTGATGTGTCCTTATTTTCAAGCAGTTCTTTGGATGAAGAGTATTTCTTTTGCCCTCATTCTTTAAATTCTTAATCTGTTCTTTGATTGCTGGTGGATGCTTCATTAGCTTTAGGAGAAGTAGAAGCAGTAGGTGCTTTTTATTTGCCTATGTTTGGTGCATCAACTTCTTTTTGCTGAGTATTAGTCTGAGAGCTTTGTTTCTTTTGTTTGGAAAATATGGGAACATTTTTGCCCCTCAAACCATATTGTATTTGAACTTGTGTGAGGGAATTTTTATAACCTATTTGATAATATTCATTACACATTAAATATTCATTTCACATGGCATATTGTTGGTCTTCTGATGCACAAATTTCTACAGAATATTGATCTTATTCAATGAGGAAAAAATTGTTGTTAATTTTCCTCAAATAAATGGTTTTCTCCATAAATTTATTCTTCATCATATTCATCAGGGCCTTCGGTATAATTTTTTTGAAAAGGTTTCCTAAATTTATGTTGACTTTGTGGATCCTGACCCCTCTACTGCCTTTGTTTAATTTTGTATTGGGGTTGCTGATTTTGACCCCTGAAATTGGGATTTCTGATAGAAGGTTCATTTTGTCTATCAACATTAGACATCTTATCCATGATTTTTTCCTTCTGATGAGGTGGGTGATTCTTCTTTAATTGTGACTCTTTTCTTTGTTTTGACCTTGGAATTTTTAATAATCAAATTTGCCTCTACACTCACTGTATTTCTTTTCATTTCCTCCAAAGTTGATGGGTTTCTATCCCTAATCTCATAGGCCATATCAAGACCATCAGGGTAATGGAGTAAAGAAAGACCTGGGGGGGGCTTGATATTATTAGGAATTAAATGATATATCTTATTAAATCTAGTTGTGAATTCTTGGATAGATTCATTTGTATTTCTTTTTAGTGCATTATATTCAGCTAGGATTTGCAATGGAATTTTTTTCTCTTCCCATTTTGCCACGAATAAATCAATTAGTTGTTGTGATGTACCAATTGTACCAGCTCCAAGAGAGAAAAACCATTTATTTACTTCTCCAGAAAAAATTTGAGCAATAATACACATCTAAGCATCATCATTGTCTACTTCTTCAATATCTATAAAATCAGTTACTTTAGCGACATGATGATAGGCTATAATTTCTAATGTTCTATCAAATAGGGGCAGCCTATGACCATAATTTTGAGGTAAAGCAGTAAGATGACCTGGTAGAATCAGTGGAGAAAATTGGCCATGATTAATGGAGGAGGTGGTGGAGGTGTGAATTGTGGTGTGGTTTGAATAAAAGTTTGCAAAGGTAAGGATGGAATGAAAGGAGGAACATGTGATGTAGCTATATGAAATGGTGAGGTAAAAGAAGTACCAAAAGCCTATTGTTGATATTGAAAATAGGATTTTTCAGAGGTCTCTTAAAACTTATCAACTAAGCCCTTAAGATTATGGAAATTATACCAAACCTCAGTATCAGTTTCAGACTCAGGTTTCAAAAAATGGCGAAAAGGAATCAAAATCAAAAGGGTCAAAAGTAGCTTCTGAGAGAAAAGATTCAGACTTAGTTCTAATTAAAGATTTTTCTGGTGATGGAGAAAAAACCAAATCTTCAGTGACAAACCTCGTAGGAAGGGAATTTGATTTAATTAGTGGAGGAAAAATTCCTCCTAACTGTCGAGACTTAGTCTACTTTTTTCTCATAATACTTTCAGGATTATATACTAGGGGTGATGGATTAGGGTCAGGGTTTGACCCAGTATATCTTTTAGGAGGCAACTTACTATCAAAATTATATGTTTTGGATTAGGTTTGGACATCAATCTGTGCAAAAAATCTTTCCCTGGAATATCTAATAATTGTCCCTGAGAACGGTGCCAAAAAATTTACCACTGTCCCCAACTTCCTAGGCTAAAATTAGGAGTGAATAAAGGTAACCAAAGACCAAATTTTAGCTAGGCATCTAGCCCTACCTAACTAGAGAGGGCTCTATTTGTGTCACTTTTTAATTACTCAATTTTATGGCTGAGTACCAGATTTTAGGCTAGATAATAGATTAATTTGTTTTAGAATTTGTTTAATGATTTGTTCGATGGATAAAATTTATAATCAAAGAAAGCTAAAACTGATTTCAAAGATTGTACTGTAGAAGACTGAGTAAGGAACTATAGGAAATTTATTTAAGAACATTTAATTTTTCATTAGTGTATAGTGGTAGAAACGAAAGGGTTCTGAATGAACATTTTACATGAATTCATTCATTAGAAGAAAGACACATTGTAAAAATCTTAATAAGAAGAGCATTTGACTAATTTCTTCTTATAAATTGAATAATATTTTACACAGAAAATGGAATGGAAATAAAATAACATAGAAAGGCATAGTGCTCAAGAAAAATACCACATGAATCTCACACAGTTGTTGCAAAATCCTTTTATTTTCATTAATAACAGTTCCACAATAATACACTGAGTTTTCAGAACTCGATTATCCAATAGAAATACTTTGTACAATGAATTAAATATAGAAAAATAAAATTACAACTGTTACATTAAATGCTATCCAAACTAATAGAGCTTTATTTGCTAAAAAACTCTAACTGCATCATGGAAAAAAATTACATTTGCTAACAAACTCTAACTGAAAGCTGTTGCTGAAGAAGATAATCATGGGCTACGTTTTCTATTTGTTGACTGTTGATATGTCAAAATCGATTTTTTTTCTTTTTCTAATTACTCTTGAAACCCACATAACTTTTCCCAACACTCTTTTCAGGGATAAATAACTTAATTACCCTGCAGTATATTTCATCTACCTTAGTGTATTTAGAAAAGTTGGTTTCACAACAAAGACATGTTTAATTTCATACTGAATATAAATATCATTGCTTATAGCTCCCAATAGTGCTTTTCTTGTTAATGTGCCTTTACTATTTGCAAACTTGGCAGTATCCCTGGAAATTTCCTGAAGTCTCTTTCCATATTCATCCATGGTCATCAGTTTATGATTAATTACAAAGAGAGAAGGCAACCCTTTTTGTGTTAGATATTCTATCCTGCTAAAGAATCTCTGAACTGTAACCTCTATATTGTGACATTTTTCTTCAAGTTGGGGAATCAAATTCTTCTTTTTTAGCACTATCTTTACTTCCAGGATGGTTTATGTTCTATCCTCAATACCCAATTCATCTAGCTCATACCTATTCTTTGAATTCAGAAATATGATGATATTGTTAGCTATTGCAGGCTTGTTTCCCAGTTGTCCTTTGATTTATGTAATGGCCTCACTTGCCTTCTGCATCAACTCTTTTTGCTCAAAGATGATTTGTATGCTTGGACAAATTTCAGTGATGGAATCTATAATTCCTTCCCATATAATTTCTTTCACCTTTCCCAAAGTATTACCAATGGAGGACTCCTTCAATTCTTTCTGTAATATTTCAATCATTTGTTTGGCCATCTTTTCTTTCGCTGCATGTGAACTATCAGCATTAGTCTTTTGTAATTGTAGTAATTTTATCTCATCCTGCAACCTTTTGATCTCTTCTTCTTGAATGGACATGTTCTGAACTGCTTTAGTAAGCTGCTTAGCTCCATCTGCAGTGCTCGATGTAAAATTTTGAGCTATAGGAATAGTTGCTAGTGGAACTGCTTCTAAAGGGGCCTTTGATGTCTTCAATGCTACTTCCTTTTATTTTATCATATTCTCTAGCTCTGATTCCATTTTCTCTAATTGATCATTCTCCTTAATTATCAACTTCATCATATCTGTCTTTTTATTTTCATTTTCTTTAATATCCTTTGCCAAAGGATCTTTTGTAGCTAGGATTTTCAATTTCTTTCTCAATGCTGCTATATCAACATTTTTCTTCTTGATGATCTCTTCAATTGCATTTACATTGGATGGATCATATCCAATCTTTACCACTAAATATTCTATATTTTTTATCTTTGTGTCCTTTGAAAATGAAGATACCTTCTCCAATTTCAACTATGACTGTACATTTTCTAGTGAAACCTGCAATTTGGATAAACTTAAAGCAGTATTAGTGAGAGTTGATGAAATCATCTCACAATTTTTCTTATGAAGCCACATTTGATCTATTGGATGAATTCATTTTGTGTCAAACTCAAATGTATCTTTCTTATAATCTGCTTATGACTTTTGCTGTGAGATTTGTGCTTGAAGAAATGCAAAATGCATATTTCCCTTTTGAGAATCAAAGGCTGAAAGTAGCCTACTTTGTGAACTAGGAGTCTGTTTCCAAAATTTATTATAGGTAGTAGTCTTCAACATTTCATTCTTCAACTTCATTTCTTCGAAATTTTCAAAGACAATCTTCTCCTTTTCTTTCTCCCCTATAGCTGTTGTGCTAATCTAGATGGATTTTTGCTGATCTTGAGAAGATGATGCTTGCTGATCTTTAGGAGCAGTAGAAGTAGTAGGAGTAGTAGCAGTACCTTTATCACCTATTTCTATAGAAGGAGGTGTCCCTTAAATGATGATGATTACTTCTTTCTTTGATTCCTTACTGGTATTGACCTTCAGATTTAGCTTTGTCTTCTTCCTATAGTGAACCTTGAACTCTTTTCTTGATGAATCAGTCAGTGTAGATGACTGATATTCTCTATCTCTCTTCCCTTCTTTTTCCTGCGTAATTGGAGTCTACAATGTTGATGTAGACAATTTCTGCTCCTCAGCCTCGTGTAATGTGCCTTTTGTCCATTCAAGTTGATCCATGTATTTTTCAATCTCTGGTCTAGGTGTATGAAAATATGTTGTAGATTTAATTTTCCACCATTAGTTTGGAAATGAGACCAACTGGATCATAAGACCATGTAAAGCTTGGGATAAACTGCATTTCCTGCAACAATTTATATGCCTCTTCCCTTGTTGTTGTTATGAAACCAACTCTAAAAATAGAATAAAAGAGAGATCAACGCCTTAGAAATCAGCCACTTCGAGGGGGAAACCTCCAATACATTAAATAAATGAACAATTGTCGAATGATACAAATGACCAAAACCTCCTTCTATATATACGAGTCCATGGGGCCACAATATAATCCTAGCCGACCTAACAATAATAATGTAAGGGAACAATAATAACAATATTGGGGTTACAGGGGTACAACAATAACAATAAGGGGGCTACACTAATAACAATAAGGGACTAAACTAATATAGGGACCTAACATGCCCCTCTCCTTCAAAAAAGTGTTGTCCTTAATGCTTGAGTAGCTCTGGGTGCTTCTCTATAAAATTTTCATCCTCCCATGTAGAATCTTCATTGGATAAGTTCTTCCACTTGATGAGATACTTTGAAATTGATCGATTTCATAGCTGTCCAGTTCTTGTTTTCATGACCGCTTCAGGTTCCAATATGATTTTTCCTTCCTCATCAAGTTCTGGAGATATTGCTTGAACTGGAAGATTTTCACCTATAACCTTCTTTAAGCATGGAACATGGAAAACTGGATGCACTCGTGAAGAAGAATGAAGCTCCAATTCGTATGCCATATTACCAATCTTTTGCAACACCTTGTAAGGACCATAGTACTTTGGCGATAATTTATTATCATTCTTAGCTTTCCTGAGGGACATTTGTTTGTATGGTTGTACCTGTAAAAATACCCAATCTCATACATCAAAACTTCTCTCACTGCGTTGTTGATCTTCTTGTTGTTTCATTCGATTTTGTGCCAAAATTAGGTTATCCTTTAAGAGTTGGGGAACTTCTTGTTGATTCTTGATGTGAATTTCCACTGCTTGAACCTTATAATTTTCTCTTAAATATGATGTAATGGACGGTGGATGATATCCACAAAGTGCCATAAATGAGGTCATTTTTGCTACTGTATGGAAGGAAGTGTTATATCACCATTGAGTGGGAGGTAACCACTTAACCCATTTTGTTTGTTTATCAGATACAAAACAACAAAGATATCCTTCCAAACATTTATTCACTATCTCAGATTGACCATCAGATTGAGGATGATAAGATGAGCTATGAGCTAGTTGAGTTCCCAAACAAGAAAATAACTCTGTCCAAAAATTTCCAGTAAAAATGGGATCTCTGTCGCTCACAATAATCTTTGGGTTTCCATGTAGCTTTTGAATTATGTCCATAAATGTAGTAGCAACTGTAGTTGCTTTAAATGGATGGGATAATGCATAAAAGTGTGCATAATTGGTAAGTCTATCAACTACCACCATGATGACACTCTTTCCTTCAGACTTAGATAAACCTGTGATAAAATCCATTTAAATCTCCTCTCAACGTTGACTTGGAATTGATAAAGGTTGTAGAAGACCTAGGGTCTTAATTGTCTCAACTTTATTTTTCTAGAAAACCAAACATTATGCTACAAAATTTTGAATATTAGATTTAAGGCCATCCCAAAAAAATTCTTTCTTCACCCTATGGTAATTTTTTAAAAATCCTGAGTGTCCTCCTAAAGGAGAAGTGTGCAATTCCAAAAGAATATTTTGTTTTAGCTGGGAATTCTTACAAATATATAAGCGATCTTTGTACCATAAGGAATCATTTTTCAAACTAAATGTATCAAATTTACTAGGATCTTACTGCAACTTTTAAATGAGTGTCCATGCTTCTTCATCCTGCTTCCATTCATCCCTTGCTTTGGTTATCCAATCTAGTTGGATAATAGAAATGGCACAAAGCAATGCTTCCACCTCTTCATTCTTTCCTGAGAGTGCATCTGCAACAACATTTAGCTTCCCTTTTTTGTAGATTATTTCAAAGTCATAACCCAACATCTTTGTGACCCATTTCTGCTGCTCTTCTAAAGATATTCTTTGTTCCAAAAGGTGTTTAAGACAATCATGATCAGTTTTTACCTTGAAGTGTCTTCCCATTAGGTAAGGTCGCCATTTCTTTAGTGCATGTAGTATTGCTAACATTTCCTTCTCATAAATAGCTTTTTGTAAATACTTTCCTTTGATTGAATGACTTTCAAAAGAAATGGGTCTTCCTTCTTGCATTAAAACATCACTAATTCCATTTCCTGAGGCATCACATTCCACAATAAAAGTTTTTGTGAAGTCTAGCATAGCTAATACCGGTTCTAGGCACATTGGCTCTTCAAGATTTTCAAAGGCCTTAGTTGCTTCAAGAGTCCATGAAAATGCATATTTATTCAATAATGTTGTTAGAGGTTTTTCTATTCTCCCATAATTCTTAACAAACTTGTGATAATACCGTGTTAACTCAAGAAATCCTCGAAATTGATTTATGGTTATGGGTACTTTCCATTCCTTAATGGATTTAATTTTGTTAGGGTCTACCTTAACACCCTCGTGAGATAAAATATGACCCATATATTCCACCTCTTGTACTCCAAAGAAAAATTTGGATGTTTTAGCATATAATTGTTTCTTCTGCAATAGTTTGAGCACCCTGTCAACATGTTGAACGTGATCCTTCCAAGACCTGTTGTAGATTAGTATATCATCAAAAAATACTGGCACAAATTTTCTAAGGAAGGGTTTGAAAATGGAATTCACTGGCCCTTGAAATGTAGAAGGTGCATTGGTAAGGCCAAAAGGCATGATGAAAAAATTCATAATGACCCTCATGAGTTTGAAATGCTATTTTCAGAATATCTTCAGTCTTCATTCTAATTTGATGATATCCTGAATGAAAATCGAACTTGGTAAAATAAATTTCTCCATGTAATTCATCTAATAATTCATCAATGACAGGAATGGGAAATTTATCTTTAATAGTGAGCTTATTTAGCTCCCTATAATCTAGAAACATGCTCCATGATCCATCCTTCTTGTGCACCAATACTACTGGAGCAGAGAAATAACTTTGACTAGGTTGAATTATACCAGCCTCTAACATTTCTGCAATCATATGTTCAATTTCGCTCTTTTGGACATAAGAATATCTATAAGGCCTGATGTTTGGAGGAACAGTTCCTGGAATCAAATGAATAGCATGATCATGATCACGAATAGGTGGGAGTCCTTTGGGAGTTTCAAACACCTTGGAATGATTGTCTAAGACTTTTTGGAGATTTGGAGAAATACATGATTTTGATGTTGGAACTTCTAGTGAGCATAATTGTGCAATTACGCCCCGTTGTTCCTTCTTAAAAATATTTGTCATGAAATTAGAGCTTATTATCTTTCCTGGCTTCCGTGTGATACCCCATAATTCAATTTCCTTTCCTTCCAAAAAAAATTTCAAGAAAATTTCTTGAAAATCAAAAGCTACCATCCCCAAAGATTGTAACTATTGTACTCCTAGTACAAAATCAGCACCTCCCATTGGGATGGAAAGCATTGTAATATTCAATACATATTCCCCCATGGCTAGCTTGATATTATGGAATTTTTTAGATAAATTTATAGTTCCTCCATTTTCAATCATCACTTGAAATTCTGGTGTTGGGTATAGGAAACAATTCAATTCCTTGGCTACCTTACAATGAATAAAATTATGGGTACTACCCGAATCGCTCAACACTGCTACTCTTCTTTCTCTTGACATGTACTTCTATCTCGAGAGTTTGAGGAGTGGTAATTCCTTCCAATGCATTACAAGATATGGTCGGACTCATTTGTTCCACTTCTAGGGTTGGTTCCTGGTGTATATCCTCTTCTTTTGAATATTCTCGTTCATTTTCTTCTTCCTCCTCACAATATATGTAAAATAATTTCTTCTTAGCACACTTATGACCTTTAGTGCATTTTCTATCACAACTGTAGCAAAGCCATTTTGCTCTTTTTTCTTCCAGGTGTTGTGGTGTCAACCTTGTAGGTTGTGGAATTCTAGGAGTAGCAACACTTCCATCTTTATATATGTGAGTGGTAGGCTTCCTTGTCGCCATAATTTTACATTCAATTTTTCTTGCCAACCTGAATTCCTTTTCCAATGAATTAGGTTCCCAAACGCAAACTTCATGTTTGATTTTATCCTTTAGAGTCCCATGAAGACATCAATCCTGTGTTCCTATGGAATATCAGTTATCCTTATATTCAATTTTTGGAAGTCCTCAATGTGCTCCACCACTGAACCCTTTTGTTTGAGATTTATCAATTGGCTAAAGAAGGTGTTGCTTTTTGTATCCTCATAATGTGCTATCATTTCCTCCGTAAAAATTGACCAAGTGATAATTTTTTTACGGGAGCAAAGCCATCGACACCATACAAATGTATTTTGTTCTAAATGTAAAGTTGAAATGCGTACCTTTTGTGTGTTTTGCACATTATTGAGATCAAAATATTTCTCCATCTGTAGTATCCATGTTACGTGATCCTTGCCATCAAACTTCCTCATATCCATCTTTGGAATATGGTGGTTCTTCCATCCAACATTAGATTTTATGAAATCACGATTAACATTTATTTTTTTCTCATCATGAGTTTCCTCTACTATATTTTTTCCATTAGGAAACATTTCTTTGTATCAACTTTTTCAAACCTTTCATGTCTTCTTCTGTGATCATTCTTCATGTTTTCCATGTTGTCTTTCATTTTTTCATTGATATTAGCTTCCATGTCATCCATCTTAGCTTCCTGTGTCAGCTTCCATGCCATCCATCTTAGCTTCCATGCCTTTCTTCAAAATTCCATTTCATTTTTTGTTGCTCTTTGTGAGAGCAAAATTTGGTGCACTTGCTCTTGTAATTTAGATAGACCATGTGGCAATTCTTCATCTTCATGAGTCATAGTAGAGCCTTATGAAGGCTTAATGGGTGTTGAATTATTTTTACAGGGCATCTCTTAGAACCCAATACTGATATCTATTCTACAATATTCCTTTGGAATCAATTCAAATTTATTCTTCAAACAAGACTTATGCAATTCAAAAAAAAATACACACCTTTTTCTTGCTTTTGAGGAGCTAGATATTGAAATTGGATTATCTCTGTGATTGCAGCACTTAAATATTTGAATTTCGGTACCAACGTAGCCCTCTAAATTATATTTATAATGCCACTAATCTGACCTAATTTGGATTCTCCAAGACAAAGTTGTGTCCAATCTCCCAAAATGACCTAACTATGGACTGGTTTTAGTAGAGCGAACTTGTATGGAGTGCCACGTTTCACTCGTTTCCTCCTTTCGGCTCGACATTGACTGGTCAGAAAACTATAGTGCACGCATGTACTTGGGGCAAAGTTTTACCTAATTTCAATTTGAGGCTCGAAGAGAGAGTTATGGAGATTTCCCCACAGTCAACTCCTTGAGATGAATCTCTAGAGCCTAACTTCCTCAACTCATATCTCCAAAAATATTATGAATCAAGCTCTGAAATTTTTGCATGACTTTCCTTAGGATTTTGGCTTCGCTCTGTAAAAATGTCAGCTTCTGAACCCTCGTAGAAAAAAATTTATAGAGAAAAATACCATGATTATCTGTTTAGGTTAAATTTAGGAGCCTCCAAAAATCCCTAACTTCAACAGATCATGTCTCCGAAAATATTGCGAACCAAGATCTGAAATTTTTCCATGATGTTCCTCAGGATTTCAGCTTCGCTCTATAAAAATTTAAGCTTCTAAAACTTCGTAGAAAAAATGTGATAACTAAAATTCCACAACGAAATTTTTGTAGCAGCGAAACCCTAGAATCCAAAGCTCAGATACCAAATGTTATGAAACCAACTCCAAAAATAGAAGAAAAGAGAGATCAACGCCTTAGAAATAAGCCAATTCGAGGGGGAAACCTCCAATACATTACATAAATGAAAAATTCTTGGATGATACACTTGACCAAAACCTCCTTCTATATATAGGAATCCATGGGGCCAAATAATATAATCCTAGCCGACCTAACAATAATAATGGCACACAATAACAATAAGAGACTAAACTAGTAATATAGGGACCTGTCAATATTCCCTCTGCTATTATAGATAAAAGGACCTATCTGTGTTTTAATTCTAAACTATGATTTCTTCTTAGCAGAGACAAAATGCACTTCATCTACATCAATCATTTGTCTAATATATTCCAATGCTAAAATCCTCATGGGGAGGAATTTTGGCAACTTATAAGGGGGAAGTTCACATCCAGTTCTGTATAATTTTGGTAAAGATACCAATCCCATGTTCTAGCTTGATCTGTTACTAAAATACCTTCCTGATCTCTTCACTAATTCTTGGTTCTAGAGTACTGTTCAACAAACTAAATGCTGGTTGAAGAAATAATTCCACAAATTTTTTATAAGAATAGTCTTTTCGTTCCTTCATGACTAATGAAGTCCATAAAATGATTGATTGTTGGTGACCTTCTTCATCCAATTTCTGTAGAGAAAACATAAATTTTTCTCCGTGGAAGTACAAGAATAAATAGACTAACACAGAGGCATAACTGAAAGCCTCTTCAATTGTGAATTTCACAAACTGATCATGGATATCATCTACAATAAACTGACTAAAATTGAAAATTATGGAGGGTTTGGAATAAGTGGAAAATATGGACAAAAAACCTGTGATGGCTTCATCTACCCATTGTTCTGAATAATAACCAAGAAGGTAGGAAATGACTGTGATGATTTTTCTAGTTCTTTCAGGGAATATGGATGCTGGAAATGGAGGGTTTTTCTTAGGTAATGGGTCATTTTCAGTCATGAAAAGCTCAATATTTTGAGCTCTCTTAGCAAAATCCAACTTCTGATAAATTTATATCAAGGCTTCTCGGAAAAATGGTGTAAAATATTTTGTGTTTGGGGCTTGCATCATTTTTTCAATTTTTTGGGCATCAATGGTCACTAAAACCTCTCCTATAGGGGCGATAATAGCTCTTTGGTATGGCATATACCAAGCCTGAAATCTCATGAAAAACTCTGGGCAACTATGGGTATGAGGAAATATGAAATGAGGGAGATTAGAGTCCCACATCTCCATGTCATCTGATTTATCCAAGTACTTATCTTCTAACCAACAATATAAGTCAAAAATCTCAATATCGGACAAGGTTTCATGTATTTTATAATCTGTCTTCTAAGGGAATATTGTGAAAATCAACTAGAGGATGCAATTGTAGACTTACTGGTTGCTCAGGTCCCTTGTTTTTTGGAGGCATGGTTGACTCTGTTAAAATGGTTGAAAGAAGAAATTATGTGATTGGAATGGTGGAAATCCGGAATTCTTTGATACACAACAGAGGCCGAGACTGAAAATGAGCTATGCAACTAAAAGAAAATCAGTAGCTGCAAGAGAATGCTTTAAATGATGGCGAATTTGATCTCTGGAACTCTGGTAATGGCTGTTAATTTGGAATCCTGTGCAAAGTAGATGGAAAAACAGCATGAAAGTCTTAAACAAGCATTCAATTATGAATTTATGGACAATTTTGATTATTTCTCGTTTGAAAATGGACGCGGGTACATTTCCTAACGGTTAACCATTGAATTAATTAGCTAACGGTCAGGAGAACAAGGGAATTCAACCAATTGGACAGGCCCGTCCATGTTGGCATGATATGATAGGTGGGAGAAATGATCATTTTGATAAGTAGTTAAGTGGAATTTCAGAGGGGTGGGAAAGCAGTAAGTGGTTTCGTGTGGGGGGTGGGGGTGTGAAATTGCACGGGTCTAACACGCAGTAGTGGGGTCACTATTCAATACCAGTATTTTCAGAACCCCCCCCCCCCCTCGACATTAGGTCTCGGACTATGAGGGGGGGACGAAGTCTGACATGGGTCGACAGATGAAAAAGTGATGCGATGGATGGTCGACTAGATGAAGGAGGATTCACGTGTGATAGAGGTGATTGATTGGTGGGGTAGGGGTATGATGGGAGTGATACAATATGGATGGTAAATGAATAAATGAGTGAAACGTGTCACGATCGTGATGGAGGATAATGGATAGTGGATTATGATAGCAGAAAAATATAACTCATAGGATTTAAGAACTATGGTTAAAAAAGTTTATTTTCAAAATATTAAAGATAAATCTTTAATATAATGTAATTTTTGAAAATATATTTTTTCAATAAATTTTTCATTTCCCTTTGAAATATGGCAATAGAGCATGGAAATTACATGACACCGAATTTATTTTTGGACTACAAAAAAGTTTACTCCTTCAACTTTGACCTATATGTATGAGATGGAAATTTAACTTTCCTTTTTAAAAATAGGAAACTGAAGATTTTTCATGACAATTTTAACCCTAAACTTGATTGAAATGAGATGAAATGACATGACTTTAGACCTTTGAAAGGAGATGAAAAATTTTGGAGCAGCATATCTTGATGGGACTTGTTCAATGATAAAATTTATTGTTGAAGAATGACTAGAAAAGCATAAAAAAAAAAATACTAATGACCTAATGGAAAACTCTCAAAAGAGCTATTTTTGATCACTGAAAATATGACTCTAACTGGACCAATGGAGGATACCATGGCGCGAATATATGGTGAATTGATACTTATAAATCAAGCCATGGATCCTCTCATTGGCATTAATAAGAATGAACATGAAGTGTTAAAACTATTGAATATAGATAATAGAGCAGTTGATTAGATGCAGGATCGGGTTTCCAGATATCTAGATGCTTCACAACATTTGGAAAGGAAAGAAAAACTCTCCACCAAAATAGATAGAGTTCAGTTGACACTCCACCTACAGAATTACTCCTATCTTGGAGCACAACTGGTTAATACTATGGTTGCAAAAAACCGACTACATAATGGTTTTGATTCTATAGCATAGAAGAAAGGGATGCCCGCAATAAAAACCCTTGAGCAATTAGAGGCGGGGAGGTCATATTCCAGGAGATCAAGGATTACATTAAAAAAATCAAACACGAAACTAAAGGAAGGCTTGGAGGTCACCAAGGACATTATTTAGTAGTATAACTTTGCACTATTGAAAGCACACATGAAGCTTTCATGGCTATGGAATAATGTACAGTCAAGCTCCAAGAACAAACTATCAGAGGCATTAGAGGTGAAGATGCACTATAAAGAGAACTTGCTAAATCTGATCAAAGCCATCACAAAGGAGTTCAAAGCATGGCACACTGACATAAAAAATGAACTCCATGAATAAGAAAATGATATATTGATTTGAAGAGTCTTTTTATTTTAGAAATTTTGTCTTATTAGGCCACCATCTCATTTGAAAATGGTTTTATGTAATAAATTTTATGTAATGAAGTCCAAGGGACACATGTGGGATATGAAAAGCCACGTATCGGAATGTAATAAGACATGTTATAATATCAACAAACATAGAATTCAAAGAGTCATGGGGAAGCTATAAGGTCATTGTATTTGTTACAAATAGCTCCTCATAACTCAATCAAAAGGCTTTTGGCCATGATTTTGGAGGCTTATCCTTAGCTTCTCTTTTACCACATAGGAGATAGATTATTCTTTGGAGAAGCAAGTTGTGGCTTTGTGTTCCACTACTAGCTACAATGTTTCATCCATGAAAAGTGTTCTTAGGATATTATACTTATAATCAGAAGCTCAATGAGTTGACATTCCTTCATTCATGTATGATAGATGTAGTTAGACTATCCTTATTATGTTTATGGTATATTTTTCTTTATTCACATACTAAGTAAATGAAATATTTGTTTTCTTAGCTATGGCTGTTAGTGTGAATTCTAATCGCAAGCGTACGAAAAAAACTCACTTTAGCTATGCATAACAAACAACCCTAACATCAAATATGGCTGTCAATTTCCTTAGTTCTGTAGTTAGTGATCAGAATAAATTCTATAGAAATCCAGATCTATGCAGTTAAAGACATTAAACAACAAATAAAAAGCAAGATTTTCGCCACGCATCCAATGAAAAAGATAATAATTTTTAAAGAATATTTTTTATTATGACACCTGGGAAGGGAACATAGAAAGATGTTACTAGTCCCCCTCAATGGGATGGGTTCTTGTGTGTCCTCAATGCCTCAGATCTAAGATCTCTCTCTCTTCATGCTGTAGAAAACCCAGACAAAAATGGAACTCAAAGGGAGCTTACAAGAAAAAAGTAGAAAAATATGACAATGTTGGAGGATCAAAGTCAGACCAAAAGTTTAGATCCAGAGTGATCTTTAGGCAACAAAAGGTAGTGAATGAATGGAAAAATCATTCTATTTATAACAAAATATTGAGTTAGTATAGATATTGGTGCATAATTAAATATTATTAACCAAATCTAGATCCAACTTTTATGGAATATTTTATTATTTTTTTCGGAGGGAAAAAGAATTTGAATTTGGTCAAATCCATTTATTTCTAAATAATAAATAAATAAATGATTTATTTATTATTTTAAGAATTTGGTTGAGTGATAACTAAACAAATAGTGATTTATTCAATTATTTATAAATTATTTAGTCAAAACTAACAAGGAATATTATTTAAATAATGTTTTAAATAATTATTCCTAGAAAATAATAAGATAAATAATGATTTATCTAATTAATTTTTATGTTTTGGGTTAAATATGACCAGGAATATTAGTTAAACATTGGTTTAATTAATTATCCCTTGAGGAAAATCAAACAAATAAGGATTTATTTAATTATTCCCCATGGGGTTTCCTATTTAGACCAGAAACAACTTAATAAGTTATGGATTACTAAGTTATTTTTCATAGTGAAAGCAATTTTACTATGGTAAAATTGGTCTTACATGATGTACTTTAGTCCATCTAATATCAAAAGGTTATATGACCAAAAATTGGTGTAAGAATGACTATTATTGAATGAATGTTGTTATGATTTAACGACTATTGTTTACTACATTGACTAATCTGTAGGTACTCAACAAGTCTTCCTCTTTATCCCCAGGTCCTTGTTTAAGATAGTACAATTTTCTAACCGGTGGCTCATTTTCTCTCAACATTCATGTAAGTCTTCCTCACACACTTTACATGGGGTGTCTCACAAATATTACATTCTATCTGAATGTTAGATCCCTATATTACTAGTGTAGTCCCTTATTGTTGTTAGTGTAGCCCCCTTATTGTTATTGTTGTACCCTTGTAGTCCCCATATTGTTATCATTGTTCCCCATAATAGCCCAATATTGTTATTGTTGTGCCCTTATATTATTATTTTTAGGGCGGCTAGGATTATATTGTGACCCCATGGACTCATATATATAGAAAGGAGGTTTTGTCATTTTTATCATCTAAGAATTGTTCATTTATGTAATGCAATGGAGGTTTCCCCCTCAAAGTGGTTGATTTATGAGTTTTTGATCTCTCTTTTCTTCTATTTTGTGAGTTGGTTCCATAAAATTTGGTATCATAACTTTGGATTCTAGGGTTTCGCTGCATCAAACAGGTGATCATGGAATTTATGCTATAACTTTTTTTCTACGAAGTTTCAGAAGCTTTAAAAGAAACCCATTTTCGCTGAAATACAGAGGGACTTCATGGAAATTTTTTTTATCTTGGTTCACAATATGTTAGGAGCTATGATATATGGAAGTTAGGGTTTTTTAAGGCTCCCGAATTTCATCCCCAAGAGGTTGCCTGGGGAAAATCGTCATAAATCCCTCTCTGAGCATCAGATTGTAATTCTGTAAAACATGTCTGAAAGTGCATCTACTATAGTGTCATGTGTATCAATTTCAAAGCCGAAGGAGGAAACAATGACAATTTTAATACCGTACAATTTTTTTCTGCGGAACATAGTCCATAATTATATCATTGTGGGAGATTGAGCATAACTTTGTCTTGAAGCATCCAAATTAGGTCAGACCTATGGCATTGGAAAGAAGATTTAGAGGGATTCTAAAGGATCGAAGATAAAATCTCAAGGCTTCAAAAATACATAGATACATTAGTTTCAATATCAAGATCCTCAAATGCAACAAAAAGGTGTGTACTTTTTTTTTAATTTCATAAGTCTTGTTTGAAAAATATTTTTTAAGTGATTCCAAGGGAATATTAAAGCATAGATATCGATATTGGGTTCTAAAATGCCCCCTAAAAAGAATTCAACACCCATTAAGTGCTCAAAGGGCTCTACTATGAGTGATGAAGAAGAAAAAGTGCAACATGATATATCAAACTTATGAGACCAAGTGCAAAAAATTTCGCTCTTGCAAAGAGTAACAAAAAATGAAATGGAAGCTAAGATGGATGGTTTGAAGAAAGGCATGGAAGCTACGATGGATGGTTTGAATAATGGCATGGAGTCCAAGATGGAGGGCGTGGAAGCTAATATGGATGGCATGGAAGCTATAATCAATTTAATAGAAGGCAACATGAAAGATTTGAAGAAATACATGGAAGGTTTGAAGGAAGGTTTGACAAAGTTGCTACAAGAAAATATTCCTAATGGCGAAAACATAGTAGAGGAAAATCATGATGAGAAAAAAATAGATGTTAATCATGATTTTATAGACTCTAATGTTGGATTTAATACCCACCAAATTCCAAATATAGATATGAGGAAGTTTGATGTCAAGGATCCGATAACATGGATACTACAAATAGAACAATACTTTGAGCTCCGTAATATGAAAAACACACAAAAGGTACACATTTCAAGTTTATATTTAGAACAAAATTAGTTTGTATGGTATATATGGCTTTGTTCTCGTAAACCACAGGGCACTTGGTCAATTTTGACGGTGGAAATAATATGACATTATGAGGATACAAAGAGAAACACCTTCTTTATCCAATCGATAAATCTCAAACAAAAGGGTTCAATGATGGAGCACATTGAGGAATTCCAAAAATGGAATATAAGGGTAAATGATATTCTAGAGGAACATATGATTGACTTCTTCATAGGGACTCTAAAGGATAACCTCAAAAATGAGGTTCGCCTTTGGGAACCTGATACATTGGAGAAGGCATTCATGTTGGAAAGAAAAAATTAAAGCAAAATTATGGCGACAAGGAATCCTACCACTCACAACTATAAAGATGGAAGTGTTGCTACTCCTAGAATTCAACAACCTACAAGTTTGTCACAAAAACAATTGGAAGGGAAAAGAGCGAAAGGGATTTTCTATAGTTGTGATAGAAAATACACTAAAGGTCATAAGTGTGCTGAGAAGAAATTATTTTACCTAGATTTTGAAGAGGAGGAAGAAAAGGAACAAGAAAGTTAAAAAGAAGAGGCTATACACCAGGAACCAACCCTAGAGGAAGAAGAAATGAATCTGACCATATCATGTAATGCATTGGCAAAAATTAACACTCCTCAAACTATCAATATAGAAGGACATATCAAGAATAAAAATGTAATAGTCCTTATTGATTTGGGTAGTACCCATAGTTTTATTCATCGTAAGGTAGCCAAGGAATTAGATTGCTTTTATACCTAGTGCCAGAGTGTCAAGTGATGGTGGAAAATGGAGGGACTATAAATTTCTATGGAAAGTGCAAAAATATCAAGCCAACCATGGGGGAATATGTATTGAATAGTCCAATGCTTTCCATTCCAATGGGTGGTGTTGATGTTGTACTAGGAGTAAAATGGTTAAAATCTTTGGGGATGGTAGCTTTTAATTTTCAAGAACTTTTCTTGAAATTGATTTTAGAAGGAAAGGAAGTTGAATTACAAGGTATTGCAGGGAATTTGGGAAAGATAATAAGCTCTACTATCATGACAAAGCTTCTGAAGAAAGACCAATGAGGCATAATTGAAGAATTATGCTCACTAGAAGTTCTAACATCAAAATCATCTATTTATCCAGATCTCCAAAAAGTCTTGGACAGTCATTCCAAGGTGTTTGAAACTCCCGAAGGACTCCCACCTATTCATGATCATGATTATGCTACTCATTTGATTCCAGGAAGTGTTCCTCCAAACATCAGGACTTACAGATATCCTTATGTCCAAAAGATAAAAATTGAACATATGATAGCAAAAATGCTAGAGGATGGTATAGTTCAATCTAGTCAAAGTTCTTTCTCTGCTACAGTAGTATTGGTGCACAACAAGAATGGATCATGGCGCATGTGTCCAAAGTATAGGGAGATCGATAAGCTCACTATTAAAGATAAATTTCCCATTCCTGTGATTGAAGAATTATTGGATGAATTACATGGAGAAATTTATTTCACCAAGTTGGATCTCCATTCAGGATATCATCAAATTAGAATGAATATTGAAGAAATTCCGAAAACAACATTTCGAACTCATAAGGGTCATTATGAATTTTTGGTCATGCCTTTTGTCCCTACCAATGCACCTTATACATTTCAAGGGTTGATGAATTCCATTTTCAAATGCTTCGTTAGAAAATTTGTTTTAGTATTTTTTGAAAATATACTAATCTACAACATGTCTTGGAAGGATCATGTTCAACATGTTGATAGTGTACTCAAACTGTTGGAGGAGAAAGAATTATATGCAAAGACCTCCAAATGTTTCTTGGAGTAGAAGAGGTGGAAAATATGGGTCATATTGTATCTCAGTAGGGTGTTAAGGTAGACCCTAACAAAATTAAATCCATTAAGGAATGGAAAGTCCCTAGATCCATAAAGGAGTTGCGAGGATTTCTTGAGTTAACATGGTATTATCACAAGTTTGTTAATAATTATGGGAGAATAGTACCACCTCTAAAAAAATTATTGAAGAAATATCAATTTTCATGGGCTCGTGAAGCAACTAAGGCCTTTGAACATCTTAAAGGGGAAATGTGCCAGGCACCGGTCTTCGCTACGCCAGACTTCACAAAAACCTTTATTATGGAATGTGATTCCTTAGGAAATGGAATTGGTGTTATTTTAATGCAAGAAGGAAGACCATTTGATTTTGAAATATGTTCAATCGAAGGAAATTATTAACAAAAATCTATTTATGAGAAATAAATATTGGAAATAATACATGCACTAAATAAATGGCGACCTTACCTAATGGGAAGAAACTTCAATGTAAAAATTGATCATGATAGTCTTAAATAATTTTTGGAACAAATACTATCTTCAGAAGAGAAAAAAAAATTGGTCACAAAGATGTTGGGTTATGACTTTGAAATCATCTGCAAAAAAGGGAAGCTAAATTTTGTTGCAGATGTACTCTGAAGAAAGGATGAGGATGTGGAAGAATTTCTTTGTGCCATTGCCATTATCCAACCAGATTGGATAACTAAAGCAAGGAAGGAATGGAAGAATGAAGAAGAAGTTTGGACATTGATTCAAAAGTTATAGAAAGATCCTAGTACATATGATACATTTAGTTGGATAAATGATTCCTTATGGTACAAAGATCACTTATATCTTTGTAAGAATTCCCAACTAAAACAAAAGATTCTTTTGGAATTTCACATCTCTCCCTTTGGAGGACACTCGATATTTTTAAGAACTTACCACGGGGTGAAGAAATAATTTTTTGGGGATGGCCTTAAATCTGATATTCAAATGTTTGTGGCAGAATGTTTGGTTTTCCAGCAATAAAGTTGAGAAAATTAAGACCCCAAGTCTTCTACAACATTTATCCATTCCAAGTCAACGTTGTGAGGAAATGGATTTTATCATTGGTTTACCTATGTACAAAGTAATGAGTGTCATCATGGAGGTAGTTGATAGAATTACCAATTATGCACACTTTTGTGCATTATCTCATCCATTTAAAGCGACTAGAGTTGTTACTACATTTATGGAAACAATTCAAAATCTACATGGAAACCTAGAGATTATCTTAAGTGATAGAGATCCCATTTTCACTCGAAATTTTTGGAAGGAATTATTTTCTTGTTTGGGTACTCAACTAGCTCATATATCATCTTATCATCCTCAATTCGATGGGAAAACTAAGATAGTGAACAAAATTTTGGAAGTATATCTTAGTTGCTTTGTATCTGATAAGCAAACAAAATAGATCAATTGGTTACCATTGGCTGAATGGTGGCATAACACTTCCTTCCACACTGCAACAAAAATGACCCCATTTATAGAACTTTACGGATATCATCCATTGTTCATCACATCACATTTAAGAGAAAATTCTAAGGTTCAAGCAGTGGAAGATCACATCAAGCATCAAAAAAAATTTCTCCAACTCTTAAAGGATAACCTAAATTTGGCACAGAATCGAATGAAACAACAGGAAGATCAACATCGCAGTGAGAGAAGTTTTGTTGTAGGAGACTGAGTATTTTTGTGGCTACAACCATAGAAAAAATGTCCCTTAAGCAACCTAAGAAGGATAATAAATTATCTCCAAAGTACTATGGTCCTTATAAGGTGTGGCAAAACATTGGTACTATGGCATACAAATTGGAGCTTCCTTCATCTTCCTGAGTGCACCTAGTTTTCCATGTTTCATGCTTAAAGAAGGTTATAGGTGACAAAATTTCGATTCAAACAATATCTACAGAACTTGATGAGGAAGGAAAAATCATATTGGAACTTGAATCAATCACTGAAACAAGAACATGACATATACAAAATCGATCAATTTCAGAGTATCTCATCAAGTGGAAGTACTTACCCATTGGAGATTCCACATGGGAGGATGGGAATTTTATACAGAATCATCTATAACTGCTTCAGCATTTCAGACAACACCTTTTTGAAGGAGAGGGGCATGTTAGGTTCCTATATTACTAGTGTAGCCCCTTACTGTTTTTAATGTATCCCCCTTATTGTTATTTTTGTACCCCTGTAGTCCCCATATTGTTATTATTGTACCTCATAATAGCCCACTATTATTGTTGTGCCCTTACATTATTATTTTTTGGCCAGCTAAGATTATATTGTGACCCCATGGAGTCCTATATATAGAAAGGAGGTTTTTGTAATTTTTATCGTCTAAGAATTTTTAATTTATGTAATGCAAAGGAGGTTTCCACCTCGAAGTGGTTGATTTCTAGGTCGTTGATCTCTCTTTTCTTCTATTTTGTGAGTTGGTTCCATAACACTGAATCAAAGAAGAATTCCACCCTCTTATGTCAGATCGTAACCAAGGCATTCCAATGGTGGCCGCACCATATTATTGGATGGGACTCCTACACCAAATGGTGTGAGGTCTAATTGGGACTTAACATCAGGGAGTTCCCCTTACAACGTTGGCGAAATCCAACACCGTCAACATTTTTTGGTGCTAGAAAGAGGGCTAGATGACAAGATGAGCTTGAAAAGTATTTTTGAATATCTTATCTTCAATGGCTTCATCCTAAATCATAATCCTGTGGTTTTTTTCCAAAGATTTATATATTTCAATATCCTTTGAATTTTTACATAGCTTGTCATGATTTATATTTTATGGAAAGGTTAGAACAACCATTGTTGATTATGCTATTGAGTTCATTCAAATTTTCCTCTTGAATGGTGTTTATTCAAAAGAAATTATTGCACTACTTTTCACCCTTACATTGGATGGTCATGCGAGGAAAAGGTGTTATTCTGTACCCACCACTTCTATCACATATTTTGATCACTTGGTAAATGAGCTTCATCGATTTTTTGAAAAATATGAATACCCATATGTTACTGATGAAATTGGTTAGCTTAGAATGGATTTTAATGAATGTCTTAAATATTTTTTTGATCAGTTCCTTCACCTTTTTTATCTGTTTTTGGATAAGGATGTGGACTCATAGTTCTTGGATGAGAAGTTTTGATTCTTAGTTCGAATGTCAAGGAAATATTTTGAATCAAATCCTCATGATCCAGAATAATTTCAACATTTGAAGGAAGAACGAAACATGTTATTTGTCTGATGTCCTCCTCCATTTGATGTTCTATATGTAGAACTTAGACCAATCGTTGAATCGAAAGGAAATATTATGGAGAAAGAGCTTATCTTATTTCCCATATATCCTCCTATGGTGATTCATCTAACCTCATCAATCAACCATCTTCAAATCTTGATATTCCCCTCAATCTCTCACCTGTTAATCAAGATGAACCCTTCGATGACCATGACCCTGATTCTTTTCTTCTCTCTGAAATGTATGGTAATGGTCGTTCAAGAAACCTAGATGAATATTTGTGCCTATACGATGATTTGGATTTGTAGGAGTTTAAAAAGGAGTATGATATAATCATTGAATATTTTCTATAAGGTTTACCTCCTTTCAATCAAGACATGCCATGTTTATCATTGAATATTTTTGCAGTAATATTGAATATATTTCCTCCAATGAATCTCATGAACTAAATGTTGAATCTTAATTTTGATAAGCAGCTAACTGTATTTTCTCAGAATTCAAATTTAATTTAGGTGAGTAGGAAACTTTATCCAAGGCTTATGGTTATGTGAAGTTCTTGTTACCATGACGATATTTGTGATTTTGGTCAGTTTTTGTATTTTTTGCACAACTTTTCCATTGATGTAATCACATGGGATGTTGATTCCCTCCTAACATATGCTCATTTTAGTCACATAAAAAATTTCAGCCCTCAAGGAAGGATATTTAATTTGACTATCATGCTTCCACAACTTCATCCCATTTCAACCAAATCCTTAATCTTCAATGTAGAAACACAAAAGAATTTTAATGAAAATATTACATCATCCATTAAATAATCTCATGTGCGGGGAAACATGGATTGTGGTCAACTTAATGACATGGCTTATGACATGGGATTTTATTTGTGTGGTATTATTTATCTATCTTTACCTAAAGGTTGTATCCATGATCCTGTCATAGATTTACTAGAAGATTCTTTTCAGTCCAGGCCCAAGTCTCGTGGCATGTACTTGCATGTGCTTCATCGGGTTGTATATGATCATAGGCTCAATAATTATTGTTGTGAAATTTACCATTTGATAGAGTAGTTGAGTGTGATACAATTTTTTGATTGCACTTCATGTTTCTGTTGGTCAGTGTAGATGTTTGCGCAATTACTCTTGTTCATTGCACTAATTTTTGTTTCAACTTTTCATGATCATATATTTTGGTCTAACGGTCAGGAGAAACTTCTAAGGCTAAATTGGAAGTTCCAATTTACATGATAGAGCCTTGAATTTTTTATTTTAGGTTAGTTTAGGTCACACACACACGCACAGATATAGTTGTGTTGTGGTTCACGGATCCAATGCACCCGCACACATATGAACCTGCTATGTCCACAGAAAAATCTCAGCAGACCCTCCCGAGGGGATCTAACCGTCAACCTTACTTGTGAGGCATAACCCCAAGGGCGTCAAGGATATTTGATCCTGTGGCCTCCCAACTAGAAAAGTACTTAAAAGCGAGGACTCAACCAGTTGAGCTAACTCTTGGGGCTTATTTTAGGTCACATATAGTTATATGCATTGTACTGTTCTTTTTCATTTTTGGATTTCATTCCTTCAGTTTGATTTTTCCTTGAATAATTCGTTTTTGAGCTTTGAGTTGATGTGGCTAATATGTTGTGAAAGGAGAGTTTTAAAAGAACACAAAACTTGGCTTATATCTCACCCTCTTCCTTGATTTGGTTTACATTTTTCAGATTAATGACTTTTCGATGGAAAATAAGATCCTTGAACCGAGAAGCTTTAAGCAAACCATGAAACTCATGTTCATTTCGGATTCTCATTCTCGCGCTCGGTCTTGTTATTAATGGTGTGTTTTTTCTTATCTATATGTGTATAATAATATGAGTGGAAAAATTTTAGTGATCAAAGCATCAAAGGTCTAAAAACTATATCAAAAGGAACAACCTCTTCTGCTCTCAATAATTCGGGATCCCTCTTCTGCCCATTCAAAATAATAAGTGCCAATTCATAGTCCTATGAAAAAAAATAAAAGAAAAAAATAAAAGGGTGAAAGAAGAGAAAGGCTTCCTGCGTAGGCATGTGAAGCAAGTGACTTCACTGCAGTACTATCTAGGCTCATTAGAAATGAAGTAATTTTTGTGTTTCTGAAGTGACTCCATCGGGGAACTGTCTAAGCTTATTGACAACAAGGCAATGCCGAGATGTAATACTCACAGTCTGATTTTTTTTAGTTTTCAATACTATATTACCCTTACTTACATCGAAATGATATTCATACATATTTTTATATGTTGTTTACACTGAGTAATGGAATGAAGAAGACTATATCTTTTACTAGGTAGAGTGGGGAGCTAAAAGTAACTCATTGATAGAATCAATACTTCCTAGAGAAATGAGGCTTTGCGCTTAAAATAAAACCATTTCAGAGAAGGTGGGGTTCTCCCAATGTCTCACAAACATTGTCGTTATGAGAATGACCCTCCAAATTTTTTTCCTATGAAAATTTTGGAGCCTATGTTAACTATTATTTCAAGCCACCATGGATTTTTATGTGGTCTGATTTGATATTTGTGTTTTTTCTCGTAGTGTCGCACCCTCCTAAGTCAATGTTTCCTTAGTTTCGTCACTTAACCATTAGAAGCATTCAAGTTAGTAATTTTATGGTTAAGTGAACTCACAACCTATATCGAATTAGAAACATCCATTCTTACCATGAACACACTTAAAAAGCACACAAAAGAAAAAAAACCAAGAAAAAATCAAGAAAATCACTTACAAAAGAAAAAATGCACTTTGAGTTGACGAACACATCCACATAAGGTGAGTGCACTCTTTCAGGATGAAGAATTGTGTTGTACCTGGGCACATTCATTTAGGCTAAGTAAGTGCACCCTACATAGGCACACTCCTTCATGTCAGAGACATGCACCTTGTTTAGATACATGCATGATCCAACTTGTTGAATGAGGGTGCACTCCTAGAAAATAAGAACTTCCTTAACTCCCTCTTAACTGATCCTTTCATGCGACGACAAGTTTCACTCATGCATGAATCAAATTTTCATGTTAATTTTTTTAAATAAACTCATCTAATCATTATTTCCATAGTAATTTCATCTAAGATGAGTTTACAACTGGAGAATCAATAATCCCTTCATCAACCAGTGCAACAAGTAAGTTTGCATGCTCAATATTTTCAAAATTTTCATGATTTCACTATCAAATAGTTCTTTGTTTGTTGTCTATATATTGTTTTGTAGTTTGTTTGTTGGAATTTTTCAAAATATTCATCATGCTAGTGTTAATCCACTATTGCATGCAAGAAACTCTCCACATCCTTGAGACCCTTCATTTTCCACCATGCATGCAACAAAAACTATAAAGCCTTTCATATAATTCTCCTCCTCATATTAGCATCAAATCCTGTTGATTGAACTTGTTTCTAGGATATCTATAGGAAGAGTGCACTTCTTGAGCTCGAAGCTCCTTCAACCTCAAACAATGTGCCCTGTGTGATCAAATTTTATTCCTTAGTACATGGTCGCATCACAAATGCATGAAATTTTCCCTTCTACCCTTGAAAGTGCTACAATGCACCATCTTTGACTTAGAGTGCATGGTCGCATCACGACGGCACAAAGATTTTACCTTAGATCCTTTGAGTGTTACAATGCACCATATTTTCCTTAGAGTGCATGAGCTCATAACGAAGGCACAAAGCCTTATCACCCATCTGAGTTGCAGTGTAAGGTAGGGAAGGCCAAAGCATATTTACAAAGGAACCAAGCACTAAAATTTTACATGTTTGCATTTCTTATGGATGGAATTTGTGCATGAAATGCGTTCCCAAAATTATATTGGAACTGGATTCCTAAAGAGAACTTCCCGGACTCTTTCCACTGCAGGGTATTATCAAAAGGAAGCTTTAGAGGTGCACACGATAGATTGGTCGGACATTTCTTTGCAGCCATATTTCACATGATATTTGAGACTGATCCGCTTGTTGTGAAACCAACTCCAAAAATAGAAGAAAAGAGATATAAATGCCTTAGAAATAAGCCACTTTGGGGGGGAAACCTCCAATACATTACATGAATGAACAATTCTTGGATGATACAAATTACAAAACCTCCTTTCTATATATAGGAGTCCATGGGGCCACAATGTAATCCTAGCCGACCTAACAATAATAATTTAAGGGCACAATAATAACAATATGGGGGTTACAGGGGTACAATAATAACAATAAGGGGTTTACACTAACAACAATAAGGGACTATACTAGTAATATAGGGACCTAACATGCCCCTCTCCTTCAAAAAAGTGTTGTCCTCAACACTTGAGTAGCTCTGGGTGCTTCTGTATAAAATTCTCATCCTCCCATGTAGAATCTTCAGTGGGTAAGTTCTCCCACTTGATGAGATACTCTGAAATTGATCGATTCCGTAGTTGTCGAGTTCTTGTTTCCGTGACCGCTTCCGGTTCCAATATGATTTTTCCTTCCTCATCAAGTTCTGGCAATATTGTTTGAACTGGAAGATTTTCACCTATAACCTTCTTTAAGCACGAAACATGGAAAACTAGATGTACTCGCGAAGAAGCAGGAAGCTCAAATTTGTATGCCATAGTACCAATCTTTTGCAACACCTTGTAAGGACCATAGTACTTTGGCGATAATTTATTATCCTTCTTTGCTTGCTTGAGGGACATTTGTTTGTATGGTTGTAGCCGTAAAAATACCCACTCTCCTACATCAAAACTTCTCTCGCTACGATGTTGATCTGCCTGTTGTTTCATTCGATTTTGTGCCAAATTCAGGTTATCCTTTAAGAGTTGGAAAACTTCTTGTTGATGCTCGATGTGATCTTCCACTGCTTGAACCTTCGAATTTTCCCTTAAAGATGATGTGATGGATGGTGGATGATATCCATAAAGTGCCATAAATGGGGTCATTTTTGCTGCAGTATGGAAGGAAGTGTTACACCACCATTCAGCAAGAGGTAACCACTTGACCCATTGTGTTTGTTTATCAGATACAAAACAACGAAGATATCCTTCCAAACATTTATTTACTATCTCAGTTTGACCATCAGATTGAGGATGATAAGATGAGCTATGAGCTAATTGAGTACCCAAACAAGAAAATAACTCCGTCTAAAAATTTCCAGTAAAAATGGGATTTCTGTCACTCACAATAACCCTTGGGTTTCCATGTAGCTTTTGAATTGTGTCCATAAATGTAGTAGCAAATGTACTTTCTTTAAATGGATGAGATAATGCACAAAAGTGTGCATACTTGGTAAGTCTATCAACTACCACCATCATGACACTTTTTCCTCCGGACTTAGGTAAACCTGTGATAAAATCCATTGAAGCCTCCTCCCAACGTTGACTTGGAATGGATAAAGGTTGTAGAAGACTAGGGGTATTAATTGTCTCAACTTTATTCTGCTGGCAAACCAAACATTCCACCACAAACTTTTGAATATCAGATTTATGGCCATCCCAAAAAATTCTTTCTTCACCCCGTGATAAGTTTTTAAAAATCCTGAGTGTCCTCCTAAAGGAGAAGTGTGCAATTCCAAAAGAATCTTTTGTTTTATTTGGGAATTCTTACAAAGATATAAGTGATATTTGTACCATAAGGAATCCTTTTTCCAACTAAATGTATCAGATGTAGTAGGATCTTGCTGCAAATTTTGAATGAGTTTCCACACTTCTTCGTCCTTCTTCCATTCAAATCTTGCTTCGGTTATCAAATTTGGTTGAATAATAGAAATGGTACAAAGCAATGCTTCCACCTCTTCATTATTTCTTGAGAGTGCATCTACAAAAACATTTAGCTTCCCTTTTTTGTATATTATTTCAAAGTCATAACCCAACATCTTTCTGACCCATTTTTTCTACTCTTCTGAAGATAGTCTTTGTTCCAAAAAGTGTTTAAGACTATCATGATCAGTTTTTACCTTGAAGTGTCTTCCCATTAGGTAAGTTCTCCATTTCTTTAGTGCATGCAGTATTGATAACATTTCCTTCTCATAAATAGGTTTCTGTAAATACTTTCCTTTGATTGGATGAATTTCAAAATCAATGGGTCTTCCTTCTTGCATTAAAACAACACCAATTCCATTTATTGAGGCATCACATTCCACAATAAAGGTTTTTGTGAAGTCTGGCGTAGCTAAGACCGGTTCTAGGCACATTGCCTCTTTAAGAAGTTCAAAGGCCTTAGTTGCTTCAGGATTCCATGAAAATTCATATTTCTTCAGTAATGTTGTTAGAGGTGCTGCTATTCTCCCATAATTCTTAAAAAACTTGCGATAATATCCTGTTAACCCAAGAAATCCTCACAACTGATTTATGGTTGAGGGGGACTTTCCATTCATTAATGGCTTTAATTTTTTTAGGGTCTACCTTAACACCCTCGTGAGATACAATATGACCCAGATATTCCACCTCTTGTACTCCAAAGAAACATTTGGATGTTTTTGCATACAATTGTTTCTCCTGCAATAGTTTGAGCACCCTGTCAACATGTTGAACATGATCCTTCCAAGACTTGTTGTAGATTATTATATCATCAAAAAATACTAGCACAAATTTTCTAAGGAAGGGTTTGAAAATGGAATTCATCAACCCTTGAAATGTAGAAGGTGCATTGGTAAGGTCAAAAGGCATGACCAAAAATTCATAATGACCCTCATGAGTTCGAAATGTTGTTTTTGGAATATCTTCAGTCTTCATTCTAATTTGATGATATCCTGAACGAAGATCCAACTTGGTAAAATAAATTGCTCCATGTAATTCATCCAATAATTCATCAATCATAGGAATGGGAAATTTATCTTTAATGGTGAGCTTATTGAGCTCCCTATAATCAGGACACATGGGCCATTATCCATCCTTCTTTTGTACCAATACTACAGGAGCAGAGAAAGAACTTTGACTAGGTTGAATTATACCCGCCTCTAACATTTCTACAATCATATGTTCAATTTCGCTCTTTTGGACATAAGGATATCTATAAGGTCTGATGTTTGGAGGAACACTTCCTAGAATCAAATGAATAGCATGATCATGATCACGAATGGGTGGGAGTCCTTTGGGATTTTCAAAAACCTTGGAATGATTATCCAAGTCTTTTTGGAGATCTGCAGAAATAGATTATTTTGATGTTGGAACTTCTAGTGAGAATAATTGTGAAATTATGCCTCGTTGTTCTTTATTTAGAAGCTTTGTCATGACATTAGAACTTATTATCTTTCCTGGCTTCCCTGCAATACCCCCTAATTAGACATCCTTTCCTTTTGAAAAAAATTTCAAGAAAAGTTCTTGAAAATTAAAAGCTACCGTCCCCAAAGATTGTAACCATTATAATCCTAGTACAACATCAACACCTCCCATAGCAATGGAAAGCATTGGACTATTCAATACATATTCCCCCATGGTTAGCTTGATATTATGGCATTTTCCAGAGAAATTTATAGTTCCTCCATTTGCAACCATCACTTGACATTCTGGTGCTGGGTATATGAAACAATTCAATTCCTTGGCTACCTTAGAATGAATAAAATTATGGGTACTACCTGAATCAATCAACATTATTACCTTTTTCTTCTTGATATTTCCTTCTATCTTGATAGTTTGAGGAGTGGTAATTCCTGCCAATGCATTACACGATATGGTCGGACTCATTTATTCCTCTTCTAGGGTTGGTTCCCGGTGTATATCCTCTTCTTGTTCATTTTCTTCTTCCTCTTCACAATCTATGTAAAATAATTTCTTGTCAACACACTTATGACCTTTAGAGTATTTTCTATCACAATTGTAGCAAAGCCCTTTTGATATTTTTTCTTCCAATTGTTGTGGTGTCAACCTTGTAGGTTGTTGAAATCTAGGATTAGCACACTTCCCTCTTTATAGAAGTGAGTGGTAGGCTTCGTTGTCGCCATAATTTTACATTCAATTTTTCTTTCCAAATTGAATGCCTTCTCCAATGAATCAGGTGCCAAAATTTGAACTTCATGTTGGATGTTATCCTTTAAAGTACCTATTAAGAGATCAATCCTGTGTTCGTCTGGAATATCAGTTACCCTTATATTCAATTTTTGGAAGTCCTCAATGTGCTCCCCCACTAAACCCTTTTGTTTGAGATTTATCAATTGGCTAAAGAAGGTGTTGCTCTTTGTATCCTCATAATGTGCTATCATTTCCTCCGTAAAAATTGACCAAGTGACAATTTTTTTACAAGAGAAAAGCCATAAATACCATACAAAATGTATTTTGTTCTAAATTTAAAGTTGAAATGCGTACCTTTTGTGTGTTTTGCACATTTTTGAGATCAAAATATTGCTCCATTTATAGTATCCATGTTACAGGATCCTTTCCATCAAAATTCCTCATATACATTTTTGGAATATGGTGGTTCTTCCCGCCAACATTAGAGTTTATGAAATCATGATTAGCATTTATTTTGTTCTCGTCATGATTTTCCTCTACTATATTTTCACGATTAGGAAACATTTGTTGTATCAACTTTGTCAAACCTTCCATTTCTTCGTTTAGATCATTCTTCATTTTTTCCATTTTTTCATCGACCTTAGCTTCCATGTCATCCATCTTAGATTCCATGCCAGCTTCCATGCCATTCTTCAAACCATCCATCTTAGATTCCACCCCTTTATTCAAACCATCCATCTTAGTTTCCACGTCTTTATTCAAAACTTCCATGTCATTTTCTGTTTCTCTTTGCGAGAGCGACATTTGTTGCACTTGCTCTGTAAATTTGATATGTCATGTTGCCATTCTTCGTTTTCATGAGTCATAGTAGAGCCTTCTAAAGGCTTAATGGGTGTTGAATTATTTTTAGGGGCCATTTTAGAATCTAATACTGATATATATTCTACAATATGCCCTTGGAATCAATTCAACTTGATTCTTCAAACAAGACTTATGCAATTCAGAAAAAAAATACACACCTTTTACTTTCTTTAGAGGATCTCTATATTGAAATTGAATTATCTCTGTAATTGTAGATCCTTAATATCTGAAATTTGGCCTTGTAGTATCCCTCTGAAGCTTCTTTCAAATGTCACAGGTCTGACCTGATTTGGATTCTTCAAGGCAAAGTTATGTCCAATCTCTCACAATGACCCAACTATGGACTGGTTCAATAGAGCGAACTTGTACGACTTTCCATGTGTCACTGTTTCCTCCTTTGGCTCTGAAATTGATAGAAAAGAAACTACAATCCATGTACTTGTGGCCACTTTTTACAGCATTCCAATCCGATGCTTAGAGAGAGTTATAAATATTTTCCCACAATAACCTCTTTGAAATGAAATTCAGGAGCCCGAAAAAGACCTAACTTCCACAGGTCATATCTACGAAAATATTGCGAACCAAGCTCTGAAATTTTTCAAAGATGTTCCTTATGATTTTTTCTTTGCACTATAAAACTTTCATCTTCTGAAACTTCGTAGAAAACAAGTTATAGCGCAAATGCGGCGATGACCTGTTTAGGTTAAAATCAGGAGCCTGCAAAAATTCCTAACTTCCACACATCATATCTCCGAAAATATTGCGAACCAAGCTCTGAAATTTTTTGACGATGTTCCTCAGGATTTTGGCTTCGCACACTATAGAAATTGCAGCTTCTGAACCTTCGTAGAAACAAAGTTATAGCGAAAATTCCACGATGACCAGTTTGGAGCAGCGAAAACCTTAGAATCCAAACCTCTGATACCAAATGTTGTGAAACCAGCTCCAAAAATAGAAGAAAAGAGATATTAATGCCTTAGAAATAATCCACTTCGAGGGGGAAACCTCCAATACATTACATGAATGAAAAATTCTTGGATGATACAAATTACAAAATTTCCTTTCTATATATAGGAGTCCATGGGGCCACAATGTAATCCTAGCCGACCTAACAATAATAATTTAAGGGCACAATAATAACAATATGGGTGTTACAAGGGTACAATAATAACAATAAGGGGGTTACACTAACAACAATAATGGACTATACTAGTAATATAGGGACCTAACACCACCAGGAATGATTGATCAATTGAAGGAGTCACTTCAATATATTTCAGAAAAGTTTGTAGCTCCTGAGGGAACATACATCAAATGCTTCAAATTTCATATAACCTGTCATATTATGCCGCAATATGTGACAAACAAGGTGGTCATGCAGGAAGTGGAAAATCAGCTAGATAAGGGGGTATCGGGAATTCTTCAAAGAATGAATAAATCCCCTTGGCCCATATTTCTAGTGAGGATCGGATTATATGAATTAAAATGTCACAGGGCTGTGGAAGTAGAGATAAAAGAGCTATATCACCTACACTTCTCTACCAAAGACTTCCATGCATATGATCCCAGGAGAATTTTTAGGAAGCAATGTCAGAGGATCGACTATAATATGGGGTATTCATCATTGTCTAAAGCCGAATATGAAAATATAAAGAACTAGTACAATTATAGAATGCAGACGCATCCATCCATGAAAACTAGTTCACCCCACGATCCACTCGCTCAGGAATTGCAAGAGCAGGAGGAGGAGGAAAAAACACCTAAAGTAAAGAACATGGATCCCAGGAAAAGTATTAGTTATTCATCAGTTGAGAGCAATGGGAAATGGAAGGAAGGTCCTTTAAATATAAGAGATACTCAAAAAAAATTGGAGAAGAGAGGAGAGGAAGAAGAAGAAAAAAAAGAGGATAACATGAATCAGGATGAGTTTCCTTAAAATCAACAAGCAGAAGAAGAAGAGAGTAGAAGGATAGAAGAAGAGAGGCAGAGACAGTCCCAAGAGGAGGAAGAAGAAAATAGGCTGGAAGAAGAACAATTGACTCAATAGCTAGAAGATCAATATTTTGAGGAAGAAGAAACCAACAAACCCATGGATGATCAACTAGGTACCCTAGGAGAACAACCACTCACAGGAGGTTATCTTCCATTCAGAGAGATGGGGATAACAACCCCACCCACAGATAGAGTCATAGATGTTTTCAATGTAAAGTTTGATCAACTGAGGAAGAGGATCGCACGACAAAGGAATGGGTACATTCCCAATGATCCTCAAAACCCAGTCTTAGTTTCCATAGAGAAGGTGATAACCTCAAACACTAGAATAAATACAAGGGAATTCTGACGACAAATGTTTCTTTCGCTACAAAGACACAAGAGAAATTATAGTACTTATTAAATGATAAAGTCAATATAAGAACATAATTTATTGCAATGAAGCAACAAGTAGAACTTCTTGCAACAAAGAACCAATGGATTTCATCACAGAACATCAATATCATAGAATGTAAGTTAACCATGCTAGAATAATTGGGAGCAATGGAGGATACCATGGCATGACTATATGAAAATATGACACTTATACAATAGATCAGGTCTCCTCTCATTTGAATTAAGAAGAATGCACAAGAATTAGTAAAAACATTAAATATATAAAATATAGAAGTTTATCTAATACAGGAGTGGGATGCCAAATATTCGGATGCTCCACAACATTTGGAAATGAAAAAAAAAAAGTGTCAACTAAAGTAGACAGAATTCAATTGAGACTCCACCTACAAAATTACTCTCATATTTGAGGAAAGTCAGTTAATACTATTGCTACATACAACCAACTACATAATGGGTTTGAGTCTCTAACATAGAAGGACAGGGTGCCCACGATCATCTCCCTTACAACAATTAGAGGCAGGGAGGTCATCCTCAAGGAGATCAGGGATTTCATTGAAAAAATAATAAAAGAAATTGAATAGGAAGGATTGGAAGTCACCAAGGAAATTATTTAACAATATGAATTTGCAACATTTAAAGTGCACATGAAGCTTTCATGTTTGTGGAATAATGTACAATAAATATCCAATAACATACTATCAGAGGCATTGGAGGTGAAGATGTACTATAAAGGGGGCTTGACAAATCAGATCAAATCCATCACAAAGGAGATCATAGCATGCCAAAATTACATCATAAATCAACTCCATGAAGAAGAAAATGGTATATCCATCTGAAGAGTTTTTTTATTTTAGCATTTTCTGTGTCATTAGGCCACTGTCTAATTTTTAAATTGTCTTATGTAGTAAATGTTATCTAATGAAGTTCACGGGAAACATGTGGGATATGAAAATCCACATATTGGAATGTATTGAGTCATTTTAGAATATCAATAGTCATAGAAGTCAAATAGTCATTGAGAAGCTCTAAGGTCATTGTATTTGTTATAAATATCTCCTTATATCTCAAGAAAATGATTTTGGCCAAGCTTTTGGAGGATTAGCCTTAGCTTCTCTTGTACGACATAGTAGATAGATTATTCTTTGGAGAAACAAGTTGTGGCTTCATGTTCCACTACTAGATATAGTGTTTCATCCATGTAACAATGTTATTTTGATATTATGCTTATAATCAGAAGCCCAATGAGCCGACATTCCTTCATGCATGTATCCTAGATGTAGTTGGACTATTCTAGTTATGTTTTTTATATATGTTTCTTTATTCACATAATAAGTTAATGAACTTTTTTTTTTCTTAGATATGACTATTATTGAATGAATGTTGTTATTCTTTAATGATTGTTGTTTACTAGGTGGAATAAATTACAGTTACTCAACAAGTCTTCCTCTTTATCCTTGAGTCCCATAGTACTATTACTTTTCTAACAGGTGGCTCATTTTGTCACTAGCCATGTAAGTCTCCCTCACACACATTACATAGGGTGTCTCACAAAGCTCACATTCTTTCTGGCTCAAAGAGGCATTCCACTCTCTTATGTATGATTGTAACCAAGAGAGTCCAATAGTGGGAAGAACGTATGACTAAATGGGACTCCTACACCAAAGAGTGTGAGGTCTATTTGGGACTTCACATCGGGGAGATACCCTTACAATTTTGGTAGCATCCAACACCGTCAACAAGTTTAAAAATGTTTAAATTTGGTACTAATGAATGATTACTTAAATATCACATATCAGGGTCTTCAACTGATGCATGAGTGTTTTGTTCAAAAATAACCTAATAAATTGATGTTCAATATGCTGAGTTACGTTAGAGTGAAACCATATTCAGTGACATTGTTGTGCCCCAAAGGTGACATGTGATAGGAATAAATGGACATTTGACATGTGAATATGTGTAAATAGTGAGTGACACATGTACAATGGCACATCATCACATTTCTGTGACAACCATTTTTTCTACCCCTCTTGTAATTATCACTATGAAAAGTAATTCATGTAAATAATGTGGAAATGTAAACAATGAATAGGGTATAGGATTGGAAACGAATTATATTTTGAGGAGGAGGAGTTGATCGGGTAAGTGACTAAACATAGATTGTGAATTTAATGTACTACCAATTCCTTGGATGGGTTTAATTTCCTACATAGTAAGCAGGAAGGTGGAGTATGGGATTCATAAGTGGAGGAAAAGCCCCATACCACCTTTGTCCTCATGGGGTGTGTTTGATGGTCAACATGCAAGATAAAAACAAGGAGTTGGGAAGGAAAAAGGAAAATAAGAAATATAAGGGGGTGTTTAGATGATATGCAAGAAGGCACATAGACATGAGTTGTATGTTATGTGTGCATGGTATTCCAAAATGCACATTATGTATGGTAAGAGAACTCATGAAAGGGGAACTCTAGAGAGGAGCATTGACATAAGAGAAGGAGCATCTTTACAAGTGTGGGTGAAGTAAAGGAGAGAAAATAAAATGTGGAGAAACTATGTATTATATAAGACTATAAGATTGAACAGGTGGAAACATTGGATACTCTAGATTCCTATTTAGCAAAGAGGAGACTTTCTGTGCACTTGAATACTTACAAGTTTAGCAAGAGGAATAATGTGTGCTTTGGATCCTTGCTAAAAAATTACAGACATTATGTCCTATAAGTGCATGAAGTATTTAGTAGGTGGAGTCATCATGTACTCTAGATTTGTGTAAGCAAGTGGAGACATAGAGATATCTAGATCCCTGGGTGATTTAGGTTATTGGAATTAGTGTGAATTCCCTTGACCACTTAACTCATGTAACTCTGAATCCAACTTGGGGATGGTTAGATGAAAGAAAGAGTGTAGTTTAGTTTTCCTATGGTTGGGTGGAGAGTTGAAGTCCCTCCCTTAGTTTCCAGTCTCTTAAATTAACTAGATAAGTATATCCAACTGTATATGTATTTAATTGTGAATAATTAATGAAGTTGTTATGTGTTATAGCAATTATTGCATCAACAATGTTACAAAGGAATGTGTTATTCCTTGTTTTTTATAATAATATGGTTGTGTGGATGTTCTCAAGATTTGAGGGACTTCTAGGCACTCATGCTTGTTGATACGTTCCTGAGTTACAAATATAATTACATGATAATGTATGATTATAGATATGCTTATTTAAATTATTACTGTGTGTGATTCTTATTATTTGACATGGTCACAAATATTTTATAATTAAGATAATTGATAGTTCTTATGTTGTAATATATGTTTCAATAATGGACTTTATAGTATTGTGTGAGATCTATGATGTGGTTGCATTTGAGTTCACATAGTGGTGTTAGCTATTTTGTTCCTATTAGTAGGAATGTTGATGGACTCATCTATCATATTATGTCTGTGCTATGTCTAAAAGGTTGGCATTGGAATGGAGGTTTCATTCCTATTTAAATAATGGTGTTGATAATTGATAGACACCAAGAAAGGCTTTACAAAGCCATTAAATAACTTAAGGATTCTAAGCTTTGTCATCATAGAGAAAAATGCTTGTATTCGAGCCGAATGATCCCTATTATACTTGTGATAGAGTCAAAGTCAATAGAGATGGATAAATGTTTTTCTAGGATATGAGGAAATTTCTATTCTAGAGATAGGGACATGTATGTATTGGGGACAAATATATGTCTCTATTGGATGGGAAAATAATATGTTTGAAGATAGACATATGTACACCCCAAGAGATAGAGTTATGTCTCCATAAGATGATAAATAATGATGCTAGAAAATGACAATTGTTTTGTCTTAGGAGACTGAGAAATGTTTGCTTGGGGGAACAAAGATGCAAAATGCCACATGATAGGAAAAACACACTTAGACCAAATATTTGATTATAATTTAGAATCATTAAATTGCACAAAGGGGTGCAACCCTGTGGGACCCCTAGCTTAGGTTGAGGTGGTTGATGCCACATAGGATTCATAAGGCTATGTGGGACACCACATGAGAATATAGAGGATGTGTATTGGTTATATGGCAGGGATGTTGACATGGAACTCTAACAACATGACACATGGTAGATAGAAATGACCCTTTGGATGACCGAGTGGTAATATTTTGAGTGACATGTGGTATCACAGGAGGTTTCCATGTGGCAAGATGACATCACTATGAAGTTAATATGATGTTAATAGGTAACGAAATGGAAAAATGACATGGATATGGATGATGTGGATTTCAAGTGGTGCCATGGGTCATGCCATGTCATCCTAGGACAAAAATACGATGTCAAAGTTGGAATCCAGAGATCGTACGATTCCCGCTTGTGCTTTATATTTACTGTCGAGTTCATGTGTGGTATAACTGGGATATGTGCACAAACTGACATGAGTGCTATATGGGGATTTGTCCATTAGTTAACATGAATAAGTCTTTCATGCCACAGATTTTTTGGAGCATAGGACTCTTATAGGCTTGGAGTGGTGGCATGGTGGTGCTATGATACCGTGCCATAATGGGTACCATGCTATACTATGAGTGATGTGGTAGAGACACATAAGAACTTGAGTTGCCACATGGAATTCCTTGCTTATGTGGTAGTGGCTAAGGGTCCAAACTTGAAATATACATTAATTTAAATCTATGAGTTAGATTGACGTAAAAATTATATCGTGGGAAATATTTTGATGAGCTAGATGCGATGGTATTATCCAAAGTGATTTCCACACATTTTGGAGAAAAACAAATTTTTAACACCATTTTCAGAATGAGACCATGAAGGTTTGGTTAGTTAAAAGTAACACCTTCCATTAGCCTAGGAAATACAAGGGGGTGAGAAGTAGAATTATAAGTTCCAAATGGAAAGTTTAGTTTGTTGTAGAATGCTAACATGAAAATATGCCTTAACGATAAATGTGGCATATTAGATGAGGAGCCCAAGGAAAAAAAATGTTAGTGTATTGGGAAAATACCCGACAAACTGTAACTGGGATATTTGGCTATCAAGCTATCGAGCCCTTGGGGCATCAAGCTCCTGGTCTATTGGGGCCTTGATCTATCAAGGTATTATGAATAGAGTCTTGAAAACTCGATAAATCAATGATGGGAAATGCCAACTTGAATCAATGTTTGAGTGATTATTAACTAATATATACTAGGGTCCCTAGCATCAGGTGAAGTTTTTAACAAATTGTTTAAAGACAATCTTAGGCTCTAGGGTTCTGATACGTTGTGCACCCACAATATGCACTAAGGGAAAAATGTTTGAGTGTGGAATATGTAATGAATGATGAGGATTGAAGTGAATGAAATGGATATCAAGATAATATATAAAATAACACTTTTGAGAAGGGGCCAATATGAAAATATTTTAGAATTTGGGTTTTATTGACATTTTATTATATTTCCAAATTTTATTATTTAGAAATAATGATTTTATTGATTTCCTAGTGAAACTAATATTCTAAGTAGGTAAATAGAAATGATGAGTGAAAAACACACTTAACTAACTAGAAAGAGGGGGAACCATAAAAATGTTATATTTTAAGAGTGGTTGTTTCCATGTCAACAAATGGTGACATAGTAGAAGATCTAGTTATCTTTGTCGATCTATAAATGAAGGGAATATACCATGAATCTAATAAATGTAGATTATTTCTTTATTAATTTAAAAGAAAACTATAAATAAATTGTAGTATCTAATTTCATTAGGATTTAATCCCTTCACTTCCCGTACTTGTAACTGGAATTATTATTTCCCACGAAACAAGTAAGGTATGGGATTCATGTATAGATTAATTTTTAGATGACTATTTTGAAAATTAAAGAAGAAAAACTTAGAATGCCAAACTTTTATACCAAGATAAGAAGCAAAATCAATTTAGCTCATATTTTTGTTAGCTTAATATTCCTTCATTGCTAGTGAGTTTCCATATCCTCAATGAATTTACCTTGGTATCATGCATCTATTATCTCGATATGAGAAAGCTCCCATTACCTAGTGTGTTTACATACACTTCCCACACTTATATTTTCAATGCTTTCAACCCACTTTTGTTCAAAATTCACCCTTAATTTTAACTAATATGTAGAGAATCACGTTTCTAATTGGGTGTATAGGAGGCAGGGAGATACAAATTTATTTTGATGTAATGCCTCATCAAAATGTATAAACGCTTAGCCCCCATTCTCTTAACTCATCCTAACATCTAATAGTTGTGAAATTATTCTAATATGAAAGGGAGTTTTACACAGAAAATAATATTTTAAGTACTTGCCTTAATCATGAAGACTATAAAATGGTAAACCAAATGCAAAAGATATATCATAGTTGAAATTTATTACTATTAAGAGCATAAGTGTTATATATATTTAATCCATAAAAACATGGTAATGCTAAGCTATGACCAATACATGTTTTTTTAATTGTGGAATCAAAAGTTGACTTACATCTTAAGTCTGATATTGAAATTCAATGAATATTTTTATCTTGAATATTTTAATAATCGATATTTCAAAACATGGAAGATAATACTAATAATTCATATATAGAGGGTATGTTAATTCATAGGTTAAAACCTATATTGTTATCAAGTTTGTTCTCTAATTTTTTTTTTTCAAAAATGGAAGATAATAGGAAGAATTCAGATTTAGAGGGTAATAGGTCCAAACTTATATTTTTATGATAATTTTTCTTAAGCTGTCTTTATATATAGGTATAATATTTTCCTCTTTCCAACAAGCATAAATTTCAATTGACATTGTGATAAGTAAAAATTTCAAGATATAGGGTTTCAAGATATTTCTTATTAGAAGAAAATAAAGAAAAATATAAATAGAAAATAGAAAATTCTGAATAGAAAGAGTTATAAATTAATTTGTACATTTATGATATCAATTTCAAAAACATGATAATATCATTAATTGATTACACTTCAAAAAGAATTCAAAAATTAACAAAATGTAACTCAAAATTTTATTTCACATTAATCTCTTAGACTATTCTTGCTTCAAGATATTTTCTAAAGATAAATTACATCAAACATTTCAAAAGTAAATCCTAGTGCCATGTCAACTAAGAGTTAACTGAGAAATTTATTGTAGAATTGTAAAAGAAAATGATTTAATCAATGTTGTTGTCAGCATTACAATTAGTAACAAATAAAGGGAAAGAGTAAGGATGATCCAGATTGGATAATTATATTTCACTTCATCCATCTCAATGCTTTTAGAGTTGAAAAGGTTAACGAATAAACTCTCATGAACATTTTTATTGGCAGGACCCACTTTGGAAAATTGGTGTATGAAACCATCTGAAATAATTTTGAGGCATAAAATGATGCTTTTTGGGGGTAAAAATATGATGCTTTGGTGCACCACCTTTTTTTCCCTTTTCTACACACTAGACCTTTCCAACAATTTAATAATCATGTCAATCAGAGTTTGTATGTGAAATTTATGCTACTCATTAGTTGACCTTCTTGTTTTCACCAGCATAATTTAAGAGGATTCCACATCAACTCCCATTATTTATGAAAAAGGGTCTAGACACGTGATTGTGATGTAGAAGAGTATATAAGAGTCTATATTTTAACTTTGATTAAGAGTTGAGGTAGTCAAACCTAACCACTAGGAGGTTATCAGGCTGTGTTATAATGAGGACACTAGGAGGAAAAGGGGTTCCATTCTTTGGAGTGAATTTATTCCATAGCTAGGAGAAATATCCAAGGGGGGGAGGAGATAAAGAAAACGTAGAGTATTTATGTATTGTAGTATCCCACATGACATTGAATATACTTCTTTGTACTCGTAGACATTTTCTATTAAGAGAAAGAGAGCAAAGTGACCTCACCTTAGAGCTGGAGTTTCTTCTGAAAGGGTTCCCGAGGTCATATATTGTGTCAAATGTGTGTGTGAGATTTTATTTATTTTTTCTCTATTTTCTACATAATTTTAATTCACATGAATACAATATTATCAGTAATCTAAATATCTATAAATCTAAAGAGAAATAAAAATATAATAGCGTAGATCTTGGATTTTTAAGAATATTTTAACATAGCTCTTGCGACGAACTTCCTCGTAGAATATCTGTGGTAGTTTACATACCAATGGAGAATCTTCCTTGATGTATTTTTATGATGATTCATCTTCAAGTTGAAGTTTAAAATGTATTTCATAGTCATATTATTACAAAATCTAGAGAATACAAGTGTAAAAGAAAGACATAAAACTACTAAAAACAAAATTATGAAATATACTCCTAAACCTATACTATAATGGTTGACATTGAACTAGGTGAAATCAAAATGGAAATGTAGTTTTTCATGTAGTTTCAAACCTACAATCATACATAGATTACAAAATACCAATAGAAGTTGAAGAAATATAACATAATAAAATAAAATAATGTTACTAAACATTTTTTCCATCATAAGAAATATAAAATTATTTTTATTTACAGGAAATCTTATGTAATATTCCAAATTAGCTTTCAGCTAGTTGGAATATTAAATTTTGATTTTGTCACTTGGATAGATGAATAAGAGGGTAGGGAGACCCATAGATCTCCTTAGTAGGAATAAAATCACTTCTAATGTGGATGAGGATAATCTTATTAGTTGGATAAAGCACCCTCATGTGTGAATAGAGGTTGTAGCATGTGGATGGAGTCAAGTTTTACCAAATCTACAATGCTGGTATTGAGGGAGTGGATAGTTAATGAGGGACAACACAATGTTAATTGGAGTAAGTCTCCATGAGAGTAGTGGCATTAATGTGTGGGGCCCAAGGTGCGAAGGCTCACAAAGCATATAAGGAAGCGAAATGTAGCGATATATGGAATTATGATAATTTCTTATGTTTTGGTCTTTTATGACTTCTTGCACGCTTCAGTTGTTTAGCGGAGTCTGTTATGTTGTTTAGCACAAGGGTGTTCCTGAGCGGGAATCCCACCCTCATCCTCCATTAGGGGAATTTTGAGGTCTAAAATGGGCCTCCTAAGAAAAATGTACAACAAAAATAAACTTTATAACAACCAATAGGATTCAAGATGATGAAGTCAACCATGGGGGATGATTTACCATTTTTAAATAAAAGGGTAAAAATATTAAAAAAAAATAAAATAATAAAACTACTTTTTCAACTCGTATTTTCAACTTATCTCCCAAAATTTTTACTAAAATTTCGAGTGGGAGTACTCGTTGGATGCAAAATTTAATTCCTCATCCAAGGAGTATCCATGTTGCATACTTTCGATGAACCCTGCTACACGAAAAATGGGAAATACATAAAAACATGTGATTACAATCACGTTTTTATGTATTTCTCATTTTCGTGTAGTAGGACCCATAAAAAGTATGCAACATGGGTACTCGGATGAGGAATTAAATTTCGCATCCAATGAGTACTCCCGCTTGAAATTTGAGTAAAAAATTTGGGGGATAAGTTGAAAATATGAGTTGGAAAAGTAGTTTTTTCATTTTTCCCTCTAAAATTTGATGATGTCATCAAATCTTATTTGATTTTTTCCACTATTATTTTATAATTTCCTTAGGAGGCCCATTTTAGACCTCAAAATTCCCCTAATGCAGGGGACTTTGAGTGCCCACTCAAGAGAGGTTTATTGAGATGAATTTCCACTATCCAACATTAGGCCAAGTTTCATCCATCATCCTCAACATAGTCTCCTCCAGGATTGTGTTGTTTTGCAGGGCAGAGGCAGTGGAGGATTGGCAGGGTCATTCTCTAAGCTTGTTTTTCAGAGGAGGGAGAATCCTTTCCATCGGGAGGCTATAATGGGAGGTAATTGAGCATTATTTGGTCACTTTTCATTAGGTCAAGCTGCCACCATTCCCTACAGTGCAATTTTCCTCATAAATTACATTATTCTATTGAGCACGTGCAATGGAGGGTCCAATGCCTCATTTGGTGAGTCAGATTTCTAGTGAAGGGAGAAGCCTTTCATCCGGGAAATTTATTGGAGGAGTTTCCATCTATTTATACATTAGTTCAGCGACCTCCTATCAGCTATCCAGTTGCAGTGATTATTCGGCCCTAGGGCTATAGATCATCATTTTGTATTTTGTGTATTTCTGGAAACCCTTTCTGGGTTGTCTTGGGAATGTGCTTGGGAGCCTAGAATTCTATTCCCAACCCTTTTTGATCCATATATCAGTTTTTCTATATCATTGTATTTTCCCAGATGTAATTATACCCACAAGGAATACACTGTATTGATTATCTGACGTATTGGCTAGTAGCAACACTTCCTTTTTTAGCATATTTGATTATTGGAGGCTTGTGTTGTCTTGCTTGAGTGACCTTATCCTCAATATATTGTGCTTATTTGCTACTGATATTCATAATAAGATGGATCTGTATTTGTCTCATATCTTGGTGTATTGATATTCACTTCTATTTCAATTTTTATGTGCCATATTGCTTCTTTTCCTATTTTGGAATATTACAGTGGTATCAAAGCATAATCTTGGCTCAGCCTGTGTATTTCAGCCATTATGTCATCAAAATAAGGAGAGCCTCTCACAGCAAGGGAGAAGAGGTATCTCAATAGAAACTGGATATATGATTACACAAACAACAAAGAAAACAAGGGAAAAACTCCCATATTAGGATAAGATGATGAGAAGGAGTTTCCCAAGATTCTTCTTCAAACCATGCAAGATGTTTCCCGAGAAATGAAGGAGATGAGGATGGAGAGAAAAAAAGAGTCCCTGAGAGGGTTTCTACATGGAGAGGGTTTTGACATTTCACATCACTAGTATGGTCAACCATTGAGGCAGCAAGTTGCCCAACGCTCCACTATGCCTACATTTTTAGCAATGGGAAATGGAGGATCCCAAGAAAAAGAAAATCTTGAGGATTATTTCATAGAGTATGAGTCTCAATCTCAGATATTAAAATATAATCTAAGCTTACAGGAGTTTTGTCAGATCAAGGACAAAAGGAGACCTCGGTATAACAATAGAAGTGGAGGATTCACAAGGAAAAATTATCTACAATGGAGCATGGGTAGATTCTTTTTTCCCACTTTTTATGGATCATCAAGGTGCACAACTAAGTCTTGGGTGGAGAAGCTAGACATCTACTTCCAGTTGAATCAAGTACCGGAGATGGAGGCCATTGAAATAACAGTGTTGCACCTTGAAGGTGAGGAAAATGATTGGTGGTTTCATGGTCTTTCTACATTGGGGCATGCTAATGTAACTACATATTCAGAGTTCATATGGAGGTTAGTGGAGATGTTTGATCAAAGAGACCCAGAGGCACCTTTTATTGAGCTAGCCAAGCTCAAGCAGTCAGGTAATCTAGAGACCTATATTTCTGAGTTTTTAAAACTTTATTTCATGGTTCTTAATTTATATGTAGCTATGAGGGTCTATATGTTCATTGATGGGCTAGCAAAGCCTCCACATGGGTTGGTTAAATATACTAAACCAACTACCCTTCAAGATGCTATTTAAAGGGCAAGGTATTTACAAGATGCTTTGCTAAAGGAAAATCCTCCATTTCAGCCAAGGCCACCCTTCTAGTAGAAGGGAAAAGATGTGAAGGTTCCCCCTTCAAAGGAGAACCAAAAAAAAGGACATCTTAGTGATGATGTCTGAAAAGACTTGAGAAGAAGGATGCTTTGCTTCACATGCCAAGAACCATGGGCACTAGGGCATCGATGTGTAGCAGAAAAGGCACACTATATAGAGGTGTTTTATGATAGTGAGGAGGAGGAAGAATAGGAACCAGAAGGAGGCAACAATGTTGGGATAGCAGGAGAGGATCCACTCCCACCAGGAGGTGGGAATGGGATATTTGATCTAGTTGGAGGGGCCCTTGCATCTTTGCGAGTAGTACCAAAGTACCTAACTTTGAGACTCTAAGGTGAAATTCATGATTAGAGAGTATCAATGTTGATTTACAATGGGGTTACCCATAACTTTATCGATGCTCAATTAGTACAGAGGAGAGCCATAACCACTGATGATTTTGAGTGGTTTTTAGTTTTGGTTTGAGGAGCTAGAACCATGAAATACAAGAAGTATGTTCCATCATTATTTTTCACCATGGGAACATACACCTTGACTGATCATTTCTTTGTGGTTGATATTCTCGACACAAATGTGATAATCGGTGTGTAGTGGATGATTAAATTGGGGAAGGTCATCATAGTTTGGGAGACCTTGCAGATGGAGTGGGTAGACAAGAAGCGTGATAAGCATTAGATGATCAGGGGCATACACACTTATCTCTCTTAGAAAATTTGTGCACATAAGGTAGAGACTGATTTGCGCAGTGGGGGAAAGGACCCAACAGTCCATTCAGTTATGTAGTTGACTCTAAACCATGATGCCGTATTATTTGGAGGCATTCCACCAGGAAGCCCCTCGGATCAGGATTTGATTAGAGATTTCTCACAATAAGCTGCACCACTCATAGACCCAGATGAGGTGAGAACCTTGGGAGTACTTATCACATCGCATAAAGTATTTAGTAGGCTCAAGGAGGAGGGATAAATTCTTCCAGTATCAGTATTACCAACTCTCACCAAGCATCTTGCACTGAGAGGAGATGTTTCAAGGATTGATGATGGCACCATCCTGGTGCAAGGAAGCTACTCCATGGCTCTAGAGAGCCTAAAGATACTTCCACATAGGGAGGAATCTTCCATATATGGTAGAGGGTTGTGGGAACTCATACATACATTGGCCAAACTCAAAAAAAAATTGATGGGTGATAACTTCCTAGTGAAAGATAACCTCCATAAACTTCAACCCCTACTTGAGAAGGATCAGCTATAAGAGAGGCAACAAAGGCAGGATAGCAGTATTCTGGCATATAAATTTGGTAGGAAACATTTCAAAGAGGGGGGCAACAAATTGATAGGTGCTTTTCCACACAGACCAACAACACTATCATTATTGGGTGTAGATCCTTACTGGAAATCCCAGCTGTTGGTGGAATATTCCAAGGATCTCTTCACATGTAGGGTACTTGATGGTCAGCTGATAGATGATAGGTATGCAGTGATAGATGGAGTCATCTATTATCATAATAGAATATTTTGGACTTGAGCCTCTAATCTCAAAGAGAATATTCTACATGTAGCATATGAAGCATTCCTCTCCAATCACACAGATTTCATGGGGGCATATCAAACCATCATGGATACATTATCTTGGGAGGGTCTCAAAGAGGAGGTGAACCAGCATATCAGGAGGTGTATGGTTTGTTTGGATATTGAGGAGGAAAACAATCCCCTTGTAGAGTTGTCACAGTCAATTCCATTTCCGATAGAGATAGGGGGAGGCTCATCTATGAACCACTTCACCAACTTGCTCAAGGTACATAGTAAGGATTTTGTTTTTTTTCATGCTGATCAACTAACCATGTATCTATGTTCCTTTTCCATTCATTTCCAGTACATTGTTCCACACAAGGGCAAGCCTTTATTTATACTACATGGTCTACTTGGGGCCTCAAGTAGTGATGGGAATAATCACTCCCTTGGAGGTTCTAGGGTGATGATGTCTTATTCAGGGTGTGTTCGATTGACACCAAATGCCCCAACATATGAGAGGATAGTGGCAACAAAAAAGTGGTTGGAAATCCACTTATCACATCATGTTTTGAAGCAGATGGGAATAGAACTACGTTGTTTTACCTTGAGGGACTATTATCATCCTCCGGTATTTCATATGGTAGTCAAGGTATCTCTGATTTTTATTCCATATGTTGACGATGTGTTGATCATTGTTATTGGCATGGATGGAGGAAAGGCACATGTTTTGGGTCTATTCATTGGGAGTGAGATCTCCAACACCTCTTACACCCCATGTTTTAGTGAGAACATTGGGCAATATGTAGTTGCTACCATAGAGCTCTTACTTCCTTATGATGTGGGCCATCTGGCTAACTTGAGCACTTGGGAGGAGCAGCTCAGGGATAAATTGATTGGAAGACACCTAGTTCAGTGGAGAAGCTTATCATATGTAGGTGCCACAACATGAGGAGGATAAGTTCTGCAGCATTTACCCTTACATTTTCTTGAGAACAAGCAAAATTTGGGAGGGGAGGACTGTAATATTCCAAATTTTCTTTTCACTAGTTGGATTATTAATTTTTTATTTTGTCACTTAGATAGATGAATAAGAGAGTAGGGAGACCCATAAATCTCCTTAGTAGGAATAAAATCACGTCTAATGTGGATGAGGATCATCTTATTAGCTGAATAAAGCACCCTCATGTGTGAATAGAGATTGAAGCATGTGGATGGAGCAAGTTTGACCAAATCTACAACTCTAGTATGGAAGGAGTGGATAGTTAATGAGGTACATTGCAGTGTTAATGGGAGGAATTCCCCATGAGAGTAGTGGCATTAAAGTGTGGGGCCCAAGGTGAGAAGGCTCACAAATAATATAAGGAAGGGAAAGGTAGCCATAGAGGGCATTATGATTATTTCTTATGTTTTGGTATTTTATGACTTCTTGCATGCTTCAACTGTTTAGCGGAGTTTTTTGTTCTATTTAGTAGAAGGGTGTTCCCGAGCAGGAATCCCACCCTAATCCTCGAGGGACTTCGAGTGCCCACTTAGGAGAGGTTTATTGAGTTCGATTTCCACTATTCAACATTAGGCCAAGCTTCAACCATCATCCTCAGTGTAGTCTCCTCCAGGGTTGTGTTATTTTGCAAGTTAGAGGTAGTGGAGGATTGACAGGGTCATTCTCTGAACTTATTTTTTAGTGGAGGGAGCAACCTTTCCACCTGGAGGCTAGAAAGGGAGGTCCTTGAGAATTATTTTGTCATTTAGCATTAGGCCAAGCTTCTACCATTCCCTACAATGCAGTTTTCCTCATAAACTGTGTTATTTTATTGAGTAGTTTCAATGGAGGGTTTAGTGCCTTATTTGGTGAGTTAGATTTGTAGTGAAGGGAGCAGCCTTCCATCGGAGAAATATATTGGAGGAGTTTCCATATATTTCTACATAAATTCAGCCACCTCCGATCAGCTATCCAATTGTAGTGATTATTCAGCCATAGGGTTGTAGATCATCATTTTGTATTTTGTGTATTTCCAGAAACCGTTTCTGGGATGTCTTGGGAATGTGCTTGGGAGCCTAGATTTCTATTGCCGACACTTTTGAGCCATATATTAGTTGTTATATATCATTTTATTTTCCCAACTACAATTATACCCACTAGGACCGCACTGTATTGATTCTTTGGAATTTTAAGTAGCAACAAAACTTCATGTTTTAGCATATTTGATTATTGGAGGTTTGTGTTGTCTTGCTTGAGTGACTTGATCCTCAAGATATTGTGCTTATTTTCTGCTGATATTTATAATAAGATGGCTCTATACTTGTATCATATCTTGGTGTATTGATATTCACTGCTATTTGCATTTTTAAGTTCCTTATTGTTGCTTTTCCTATTTTGGAATATTACATTTTACATGAAAATATTCCTCCAACCATGTTTCTATTCTATGACGATATTTACAATGTATGATGTAGAAATATTGGAAGGAATTTTTGGACGAGTTATATACCTTACGAGAATGATTTGAAATAGCGTAATGAAAAATACCTTATGGAAAAGTCCTTTCATTGTTAGCATTGTTTATTTTAGAGATAGGAACAGGAAATGATAATCTAATCTAACCATCAGTTGAAACCAAAGATTCGATTTTTCTTGACAAGTCTCCATGAACCTGTATTCTAAATAACCAACTTGTGTTGAGTTAATAGTATCAAATAATTTTTAGATTCTGTCATTGACCATTGTATAAGGTATTATGTTGTATATAGGAAAATAGCCATCAACATCATTTGTGTCATTAAAGATTTCAATCTCAACCTATTGGTTACTTAAACAACAAGAAAATCCACTAATCATGTATGCATTTGAATCAATATGAACTTATTTTTGAGATGTGTTTGCTAAATTAATTCCTTCTTTCCATGTATAAAATTGATAAGGCATACTACTAGAATATTCATGGAAAGAGTTTTTATTCTTTTCATCTCTTATACATAAATTATTACCATTGTGCACCTTATTAGAGTCTTGATAAGCAAGATGAAAATTTGTAGGATCTAAAGTGATTTCCTAAGTATCACAACCATTTAAAATATCAGAGTACAAAGAATAATAAGTGTAAAATAAAATAAAATGAAAACCGTATCTTAAAAAATTATCACCTTGGAAGGGAAGTTTTTCTTCTATTAGGATATCCCTATATATGTGAGGGCCCTATATTACTAGTGTATTCCCTTATTGTTGTTACTGTAGCCCCCTTATTGTTATTGTTGTACCCCTTTAGTCTCCATATTCTTATTATTGTGCCCTTACATTATTATTGTTAGGTCGGTTAGGATTATATTGTAACCCCATGGACTCCTATATATAGAAAGGAGGTTTTTTCATTTTTTTCATCCAAGAATTGTTCATTTATGTAATGTAATGGAGGTTTCCCCTCGAATTTGATGATTTATAAATCATTTATCTCTCTTTTCTTCTGTGTTGTGAGTTGGTTTCATAACATTTGGTATAAGAGCTTTGGATTCTGGGGTTTCACTGCTTCAAACATGCCATCGTGGAATTTTCTCTATAACTATGTTTCTATGAAGGTTCACAAGCTAAAAAAATAACCCATTTTCACAGAAATATGGAGGAATTTCGTGGAAACATTTTAGATATTGGTTTGCAATATTTTTGGATATATGATTTGTGGAATTTAGGGTTTTTTAGGCTCCTGAATTTCATCTAAAAATAGTGACCTTGGGAAAATTGTGATAACACTCTCTCTGAGCATCGGATTAAAATTATGTAAAAATTGGCCAAATTTACAAAGAATTTAGTTTCATATGTATCTATTTCAAATAATAAAGAGGAAATAATGACATGTGGCATGCGATACAATTTCTCTCTACTGAACCAATCCATAATTAGGTCATTCTGGGAGATTGGGCATATCTTTGTCTTGAAGAATCCAAATCAGGTTTGACTTGTGACATTGGAAAGAATATTTAGAGGGCTACTAAAGGACCTAAGATAAAATCTTTGGGTTATGAAATTACAGAGATAAATCAGTTTCAATATCGAGCTCCTCAAAAGCAAGAAAAAGGTGTGCATTTGTTTTTTAAAAATTGCATAAGTCTTGTTTGAAATTAGTTTGAAGTGATTCCAAGGGTAGATTGAAGCATATATATCAGTATTGGGTTAAAAAATTCCTCCTAAAAAAATTCAACACCCATTAAGCCCTTAGAAGGCTCTAATCTGACTCATGAACATGAATAAGTGCAACATGATATATCAAAATTTCAAGACCAAGTGCAACAAATTTCGCTCTTGCAAAGAGTAACAAAAATTAAAATGGAAGCTAAGATGGATGGTTTGAAGAAAGGCATGGAAGTTAATATGTATTTTTTAAAGAAATGCATGGAAGCTAATATGGATGGTGTAGAAGGAAATATGGAAGCTAATATGGATGATTTGAAGAAAAGTGTGGAAGCTAAGATAGATGGTTTGAAGAAAGGCGTGGAAGCTAAGAGTGGATGGTTTGAATAATGGAATGGAAGCTAATATGGATGGCGTGGAAGCTAATATGGATGGTATAGAAGGCAACATGGAATATTTGAAGAAATACATGGAAGGTTTGTAGGAAGGTTTGGCAAAGTTGCTACAAGAAAAGCTTCTTAATGGTGAAAAGGTAGTAGAGGAAACACATGATAAGAAAAAAATAAATGTTAATCATGATTTAATATACTCTAATGTTTGATTTAAGACCCGCCATATTCCAAATATAGATATGAGGAATTTTCATGGAAAGGATCTGATAACTTGGATACTAAAAATGGAGCAATATTTTGAGCTCCCTATGCAAAAAACACAAAAGGTACACATTGCAAATTTATATTTAGAAAAAATAAGTTTGTATGGTATCGATGGCTCTGTTCTCATAAACCACTGGTCACTTGGCCAATTTTTATGGAGGAAATGATAACACATTATGAGGATAAAAAGAGCAACACCTTCTTTAGTCAATTGATAAATCTCAAACAAAAGAGTTCAATGATGGAGCACATTGAGGACTTCCAAAAATTGAATATAGGGTAAATAATATTGCAGAGGAACATAGGATTGATGTATTCATAGGGACTCTAAAGGATAACATCCAACATGAGGTTCGACTTTCGGAAACTAATACATTGGAGAAGGCATTCAGGTTGGAAAGAAAAATGGAAAGCAAAATTATGGCGACAAGGAAGCCTACCACTCACAACTATAAAGATGGAAGTGTTTCTACTCCTAGACATTCATAACCTACAAGTTTGACACCACAAAAATTGGAAGAAAAAAGAGCAAAAGGGATTTGTTATAGTTGTGATAGAAAATACACTAAACGTTATAAGTGTGCTGAGAAGAAATTGTTTTACATAGATTGTGAAGAAGAGAAAAAAAGGAACAAGAAAATTAATAAGAAGACTGTATACACCAAAAAGCAACCCTCTAGGAAGAATAAATGAATCTGACCATATCCTTTAATGCATTGGAAGGAATTACCACCCCTCAAACTCTAAATATAGAAGGACATATCAAGAAGAAAAAATTAATAGTGTTTATTGATTCAAGTAGTACCAATAATTTTATTCATTGTAAGATAGCCAAGGAATTTAATTGATTCATATACCCAACTCCAGAGTGTCAAGTATTGGTGGAAAAGGGAGGAACTATAAATTTCTCTGGAAAGTGCCATAATATCAAGTTAACCATGGTGGAATATGTATTGAATAGTCCAATTATTTCCATTCCAATGGGTGGTGCTGATGTTGTACTAGGAGTACAATGGTTACAATTTTTGGGGACGGTACATTTTAATTTTCAAGAACGTTTCTTGAATTTTTTTTTAGAAGGTAAGGAAGTTGAATTACAGGGTATCGCAGGGAATACAAGAGATATAATAAGCTCTAATGTCATGACAAATATTCTAAATAAATAACAATGAAGCGTCATTGCACAATTATGCTCACTAGAAGTTTTAACATCAAAATAATCTATTTCTCCAGATCTCCAAAAATTCTTGGACAATCATTCCAAGGTGTTTGAAACTCCCAAAGAATTCCCACCTATTCATGATCACTATCATGCTATTCATTTGATTCTAGGAAGTGTTCCTCCAAACTTCAGGCCTTACTGATATCCTTATGTCCAAATGAGCGAAATTGAACGTATGATTGCAGAAATGCTACAAGCTAGTATAATTCAACCTAGTCAAATTTATTTTTCTACTCCAGAAGTATTGGTGCACAAGAAGTATGGATCATGGCACTTATGTCTCGATTATAGGGAGATTAATAAGCTCACTATTAAAGATAAATTTTCCATTCATGTGATTAATGAATTATTGGATGGACTACATGGAGAAATTTATTTCACCAAGTTGGATCTTCGTTTAGGATATCATAAAATTAGAATGAAGACTGAGGACATTCCAAAAAAAAACATTTCGAACTCATGAGGGTCATTATGAATTTTTGGTCATGCCTTTTGGCCTTACCAATGCAGCTTCTAAATTTCAAGGGTTGATGAATTTCATTTTCAAACCCTTAGAAAATTTGTGTTAGTATTGTTTGATGATATACTAATCTACAACAAGTCTTGGAAGGATCATGTTCAACATGTTAGCAGGGTGCTCAAACTATTGGAGGAGAAATAATTATATGTAAAAAAATCCAAATGTTTCTTTGGAATATAAGAGGTGGAATATCTGGGTCATATTGTATCTCTAGAGGGTGTTAAGGTAGACCCTAACAAAATTAAAGCCATTAAGGAATGGAAATTCCCCACAACCATAAAGAAGTTGCGAGGATTTCTTAGGTTAACAGGGAATTATCGCAAGTTTTTGAAGAATTATGGGAAAATATCAACACCTCTAACAACATTATTGAAGAAATTAATATGCATTTTCATGGACTCCTAAAGCAAGTAAGGCCTTTTAACATCTTAAAGAGGAAATGTGCCAAGAACCAGTCTTAGCTATGCCAGACTTCACAAAAACCTTTATTCTAGAATGTGATGCCTCATGAAATGGAATTGGTGTTGTTTTAATTCAAGAACGAAGACCCATTGACAAGGAAAATTTTAAGGATGGACATTTATCATAAAGTTTAGAAACCTTGGCAAATCTTAGTACTCCCCAGTATGTAAATTGTAAAAAACATTATGTTATTTTTGTAAAAATATTTTGTTTTATAATAATTTTATATTAGTATATATAAAATTTTGGCAATTTTTAGGGTAAAATAATTTTATACTATAAAATTTGGGCAAATCAATTTAAAAAAAATGGAAATTGACGAATCATTTTTTTTTTTGAAAAAACATGGAAAATTAGCCCACCTGCGAATATTAGCCCCTAAAATTTTCCCTTCCCATTGCTTTTGAAATTCATCTAATAAAAGGAAATTATTTACAGAAAGATATTTATGAGAAGGAAATGTTGGAAATAGTACATGGATGAAAGAAATAGTGGCCTTAATTAATGGGGAGACACTTCAATGTAAAAATTGATCATGATAGTCTTAAATACTTTTTGGAAAAAATACTATCTTCAGAAGAGTAGCAAAAATGGGTCACAAAGATGTTGGGTTATGACTTTGAAATTATCTAAAAAAAAGGGAAGCTAAATGTTGTTGCAGATTCACTCTCAAGAAAGGATGAGGATGTGGAAGCAATTCTTTGTTCCATTTCTATTATTAAACCAGATTGGATAACTGAATCAAATGAGGAATGGAAGAATGACGATGACGTATGGAAACACATTCAAAATATGCAGGAAGATCCCAATACATCAGATACATTTAGTTGGAAACATGATTCCTCATTGTATAAAGATCACTTATATCTTGGCAAGAATTCCCAACTAAAACAAAATATTCTTTTGGAATTGCACACCTCTCCCTTAGGAGGACACTCAAGATTTTTGAAAACCTACCACAAGGTGAAGAAATATTTTTTTTGGGATGGCCTTAGATCTGATATTCAGAAGTTTGTGGCGGAATGTTTATTTTTCTATCAAAATAAAGTATGGACAATTAAGACCCCGGGTGTGCTACAACCTTTATCCATTCCAAATCAATGTTGGGAAGTGGTTTCACTAAATTTTATCATACGTTTACCTAAGTCCGAAGTAAAGAGTGTCATCATGGTGGTAGTTGATAGAATTACCAAGTATGTACACTTTTATGCATTATCTCATCCATTTAAAGTGAGTATAGTTACTATTGTATTTATAGAAAAATTTCAAAAGCTACATGGAAACCCAAAGATTATTGTAATCGATAGAGATCCCATTTTCACTGGAAATTTTTGGACGGAATTATTTTCTTGTTTGGGTACTCAACTAGTTCATAGCTCATATTATCATCCTCAATCCGATAGGAAAACTGAGATAGTGAAAATTTTTTTGTAAGGATATGTTCGTTGCTTTGTATCTGATAAACAAACACAATGGGTCAATTGGTTACCTTTGGAAAAATGGTGGTATAAAACTTCATTCCACACTGCATCAAAAATGACCCCATTTATGGAACTTTATGGATATCATCCGTCGTCCGTCACATCATATTTAAGAGAAAATTCTAATGTTAAAGTAGTGGAAGATCACATTGAGCATCAACAAAAATTTCTCCAACTCTTAAATGATAACCTAAATTTGGCACAAAATCGAATGAAACAATAGGCATATTAACATTGCATGGAGAGAAGTTTTGATGTAGGCGTCTGGGTATTTTTATGGCTACAACCATACAAAAAAATGTCCCTCAAGAAAGATAAGAAGGATAATAAATTATCGCCAAATTACTATGGTCCTTACAAAGTGTTGCAAAATATTGGTACTATGGCATACAAATTGGAGCTTCTTACATCTTCCCAAGTGTACCTAGTTTTCCATGTTTCATGCTTAAAGAAGGTTATAAGTGAAAAACTTCCGGTTCAAACAATATTTCCAAAACTTGACGAGGAAGTACAAATCGTACTAGAACCTGAATTAGTTACGAAAATAGGAACTCGACAGCTACGGAATCAATCAATTTCAGAGTATCTCTTCAAGTGGAAGAACTCACCCACTATAGATTCCACATGGGAGGATGATAATTTTATATAGAAGCATCTAGAACTACTTAAGTGTTGGGGAAAACACTTTTTTGAAGGAGAGGGGCATGTTATGGTCCTATATTACTACTGTATTCCCCTATTGCTGTTAGTGTAGCCCCCTTATTGTTATTTTTGTACCCCTGTAGTCCCCATATTGTTATTATTGTGCCCTTACATTATTATTGTTACGTTGTCTAGGATTATATTATGACCCCATGGAATCCTATATATATAAAGGAGCTTTTATCAATTCTGTCATCCAATAATTTTTCATTTATGTAATGTAAAGGAGGTTTCCCCCTCGAAGTGGCTAATTTGTAAGTCGTTGATCTCTCTTTTATTCTATTTTGTGAGATGGTTCCATAACAATATAATTTTAATTTAAAATATTCTGTAATTATTTCATCCCGTAGATTTAACTTATCAACTTCTGTGATGTGTTTTTATAATTATGTTCATTTTAAACACATAAATGTGAGAGAAAATCACGACTCTTTTCAAAATGAGAAGGTTTAAGACTCAAATTGATGGGAAAATTTATAAAATAATCAATGATGGAGTTCTCAAAATGTTTCTCTTGAATATCTTCAATAAACATAAGAGAATTTGTTTCCATATTATGAATGAAAAATTTAGATTCAAATCCTTTTACTAATGAGGTATTTGTCATGTATTCTATAATATGACACTTTTCTTCATTGCTTCTCAAACATTCTTCCTAAGTCTATTCATAAATAATCAAAACAACGTTTTCTACATAAGAGGTATCTCTGCCATTTAAAGAATATATTGGGATAAGAAAATTATTAGAAGTCACATATATTATTCTAAAATATGATGCTCTTCCTGATCCAAATCTGCAACAGTGAAAAAATTTGTCAAAAAATATTAGTCATTTATAATTTCCCAAATCTGAGGATCGTAATGTGTAATGTTCCTAAATTAGCCTACAACTAATGGGAATATTGAAATTTTGTTTTGTCACTTAGATAAGTGAATGAGTGGGTAGGAAGACCCATAAAACTCTTTATTGTGAATAAAACCACTTATCATGTGAAAGTGGGCCATATTTTTAGCTTAATACAACACCCTAAGGTAGGGGCTAAAACATGTTGACTAGGTCAACCTTGACCAAATCTACATCGTTGTCATGGAGGAGTGGCCATCAATGAGGCACAATGCAGTTTTAGATGAAGATGCCTTGTGTGAAAGGAGTGTTATTATTAGATGTGGTTTAGGGTTTGCAAGCTCTTGTCTTATAAAAGGAAGGCGATGGCAGCATTAGAGGGCTCATTTTTATCATATTTTATGAATATATTGTCTATTTAGACATATATCTTTCTCTTGTTGTTTAGTTGAGATTGAATGATGTTTAGAATTGAGTGTTCCTGCTCAGGGATCCCACCTCTTCCCATTGAGTAGCTCTTGGGAGAGTTTGTATTGCATTGTGCACTATCTGGCTTAGGGCCAAGCTTCTTCTTTCAACTATATTGTAGATCCTATCGAGGGTTTGATTGTTTTCGCAAGCTACAACAAGTGGAGATTAGATCTTTTAGATCTAGTACATTTCAACCTTGAACAAATCTACAACGATGTCATGGAGGAGTGGCCATCAATGAGGCAAAATGCAGTTTTAGATGAAGATGCCTTGTGTGAAAGGAGTGCTATTATGGGATGTGGTTTAGGGTTTGCAAGCTCTTGTCTTATAAAAGGAAGGGGATGGCAGCATTAGAGGGCTGTTGATGAACATTATACTTCTGAATATATTTTCTGTTTAGACATATATCTTTCTCTTGTTGTTTAGCTGAGAATTAATGTTGTTTAGCATTGGGTGTTCCTAGTTGGGAATCCCACCTCTTTCCTTGAGAGGCCTCTTGGAAGAGTTTGCATTGTATTGTCCACTATCTAGCTGAAGGCCAAGCTTCTTCTTTCAACTACAATTCAGATCCTGTTGAGGGTTCGGTTGTCTTTGCAAGCTGCAACAAGTGGAGGCTAGATCTTTTTATATCTAGGCCATTTTAGTGCTCCTTTTCAGTGGAGGAGACTTCTACTTCATTGGGAGGAGATTATTTGAGGACTTGAGATTCATTTTCTGATCTTTTCATGTGTCCAACCACATTTTGATCCCTACAACGTAATTTTACTTCCAGATCTGCACTATTCCTATAGGTGCAGTTGCAGGGTGTTTTGGCACACCATTTGGAGAGTTGATTTTCAAGTGTTGGTGATCTACCCTTCACTTTGGAGATCTCTTGGAGGGGATCATTTCCTTGTTTATATCAGATCATATCCACTTTCTAGATCTAAAGATTTCTGTAGGTCTACAGACTTAGATCTTAGATCTACAAGTTGTACATGGTGTTTTGCTAAAAACCCCAAGGAGATTATGAAGAGGAGCCTATATAATGTATGGATATGTTATAGATTTGAATTTTCATGCACTTATTTGCTCTAGATATAAAGTGTAATCTACAATTGTTGCAGAAAAATAAAATAACACTGTAAGGCTTTTTCCAGTCTTAATACATGGTTGCAGCACCTCATTTTGAGGATTTTCTTCTATTGGAGACTTATATTTCCTGTTATACATCTTATGGGCCATCTTGTACATCTATTTTTCTATTTTAAATAAAAATGAAAGGTCTCCATATTGGCCTCCTTATTTGTCTATGATGATCTACATTATTTTTCTGCTATTCTGCATTGTATTGCTACAATCCCCATTTGGGAATATTACAGTGGTATCAGAGCATCATCTTGGCACAACCTATGCTTTCTAAAAAGCCAATATGTCTTCTGAAGAAGGAGGGCCTCTCACTGATAGAGGGAGGAGATATCAAGAAAGAAGACATATAATATTATATTACACTGATGAGAAAGAAGACAAGGGTAAAACCTCATTATCTGGAAGACTGAAATGGAAGGAGATCTCAAGGCTTCTTCTCCAAACTATGCATGAGCTTAAAAGATAAATCAAGAGAATGAGGAGGGAAAGACATGAATATCCCTCTAGAATCTTTTCATATGAATTAAACCCTAGTTCTTAATATTATGTGTGTAAGCACTCAGCCACATAATTAGATCTACAACATTATACTATGCCCAGATTTACTACAAGAGAGATGGAGAAAGAAGATGCACCAAAGGAGGAGACTTTGAGTGATTATCTTTAGGAGTATGAATCTCAATCTTGGAGATTCAAGGAGCACTTGAACTTCCAAGATTTTTTCCAACTCAAGGAAGAAATAAGACCCAACAAGCACAACAGAAGAAAAAGAGGTAGATTCTTTCTGCGAAATTTTGATGGATCTTCCACATGCACAACCAAGGATTGGATAGATCATCTAGACTCATATTTGCACCTACATCAAGTTTCAAAAAAGGAAGCCCTTAGGGTAGCAGTGCTACATCTTAAAGTTAAAGCTTATGCTTGGTGGTTGTTTGAATCCTTTTCATTAAAGAATGAAAATATATCTAGTTATGCAAGATTCACTAAGAGATTAGATGTAAGACAAACTGAAACATCTTTGATTGAGCTAGCGAAGCATGAACATTCAAAACCCTTGCATGAGTTGGAAATATCTGTTATACCAACTCGACTTCAGATTTCTATTGAAGGGAATAAAAAATTGTGTGATACCTTACCAAGGGCAAGATCCCCATTGCATGAAGAGATTTCTTCTCAAAGGGAAGACATGAAGATTCCTCTTTCAAGGGAAGACCAAGATCTCGGGTCTCTCATTGTTGATGAGGTATTCTCAAATATTGATGAGGAGAAAGAGAATGAAGGCAGTAACAACGTTGTCACTTTAGAAGAAGGACCATCACCACATGGGGATGGGTATGAAGTTATTGCTTCAAGAGGAGGAGCTTTTGCATCTTTGCAAAAGGTTCCAAAGGAGCATCACGTGACAGTAGTCATGAGCAGTAACATCTTGATCCAAGGAGGAGGGGAAAGGATGGATCAGCATCCAAGGATGAGGAGCGTGCACCCTTGTCTATTTCAAGGGATTTATGTTCAGAAGAAGGAGACTGATTTATGGAGCAAAGGGAGGGACAAATCAGTCCACTCATTCATACAATCTACTTCAGATTTTGAAGTCTCTTTGCAGGGAGGCATTCCACCAAGCAGACCCCCTGATTGGAAGGTGAATAAATTTTTCTCTCAACTTAATGCAGCATGGAAATATTTGGCTAAGTAAGGAGCCTTGGGAGAAGCTAATACAACACTAGGAGCCTTTGATGGGTATCAAGGAGAGGTAAGAAATTTTCTGATATGAACATTTCCAACTCCCACTCAGCTATTTGTGTTGGAAAATGATTCAGAAATCTATAATGACATGAGCATGGTTTCAAATTGCCACTCCATAGTCTTGGAGCAGAAAATGGTACTTCCACACATGAGAAATATTTCTGAATATGACAAGAGGGTATTAACACTCTTGCATGCATGGGCCAAACTATCGAAGTTTTGGAGGAAAGACACCTTCCAAAGGGAGGTTGACTTCCATCTACTTCAATCTTGTCTTGGGCAAGATCAAGTGCAAGAGATGCAACAAAAGTGGATCTACAACACTCCAACATGTGGCTTTGGCATTAAGCATGTCAAAGAGGAGAGCCATGATATGACAAGAGCTTCAATTCAGATTTCTACAATGTTGTCATTATTGGGAAGCTTAGATCCATATTGGAAATCCCAGCTATTGGTGGATTATTCAAAGGATATTTTCACATGCATGATACTTGATGACCAACTACAAGAGGAGGGATATTGAGTCCAAGATGAAGTCATGTATCATCATGGTAGGATCTTCTTATCTAGAGCTTCCAAGCTCAACGAGAAGTTGCTACAAAGAGCACATGAAGAATTCATTTTCAGCCATACTTATTCTATGAAGGCTTTCAACACTATCATGGAGTTCTATACTTGGGAAGGCTTTGAAGAGGAGTTGTATCAGAATTTCAGAGATGCATGAACCATGTGGAGATGGGGAATATACATGACTCTATGAAGGAGTTAATTCAGCCACCTCTTTCCTCTTTTGGAAAGGGAAGAGAAAGATCTATGCACCACTCCATTTATATGAGGAGAAATTTTGGTGAAGAATATTCTTTTGTATCTCATGATTCATTTGATTATTACTTGTATTCTTTTACCATGAATATGCAGGCCATAGCTCCTAAGATGAGTGTTATTCCATACAAAATTTATGGCCAACTTTGGGCCACAGACATTTCTGAACATGACCACTCCCTTAGAGGACAAAGGGAGATATTATATCATTGTGGGCGCATTCCAAAAGCACCAAATATATCTCACACATTCAGCCATGGTGAGATTACTTGGGCATAAAGTAAGTGGTGGGGAAAGCACTTACCATATCACTATCTAATGCAGTCAGGAGATCTACCGCGTTGGTTCCACATGTGGGACTATGATCCACCTCCATCATTGCATTTGATTATTTATGTATCATTGATTTTGATCCCACATGATGATGTTGATCTCAATTTTGTTGGGGACATGATGGGAGGGATGACACATTGGTTGGATGTGTCCAATGGGAATGGAACTTCCCACATTTATTCATGCTTCAAAAGGAGGATGGAAAATTATATGGCTACTACATTATATCACTTGTTTCCTTATGCAAGGGGCCATATGTTTGACTTATGTCTTTGGGAGAAGCCTCTCACATGGAAGAATTTTGGCAAGACATGTGTTTCTTGGAACATATTAAGCCAACACCTATTATCCTCTAATATTTTCAAGCTTTTAAAAAGCTTATGTCAGCAAGAAGGTGGTTGGATGGCCACTTATTATATCATGCTTTGAGACAGCAAGAAGAAGAACAACGCTGGTCTCAATGGAGGGACTATTTCCACCATCCAAGATGTCATATGACACTTAGTCCATATTTCTTTTGGATCCCATATGGTGATGACACTTTGTTCACTATATGCATGGAGGATTGGGAAAGGAGGCTCCCTAGAACCAATGAGTAGAATCATGAGATTCCAAGTATCTTTTGTCTTCATGAGGACTTTATCATTACAACCCAGGATTAGCAGCTCCAAATTTATCATAAATGGAGGAAGAGAAAACGTAAGTTGAACAATATTACCTTTCATTTTCAGCCATACAGCCCCTACACATTACATAAGTAGGGGATTGGTGACTGTTTTGATGAGATACCAAGGATGACTCAATTTGTTTCGATGATAGCATGGAGATTGGAGTTTCTCATGGAGGTTGAAGCACCCATCATTTATCATATGACATGCCTTAAGGAGGCCAATGGACAACATATAACTCTTTTCATATATCTCCCATTTCTTCATGATGATAGCTATTTAGTTTATTCACCAAAGGCAAACTTGTATTCTTGGGAGGAGACATATCCATTTGAGATTTTGCAATGTCCTTGTAGTTGCTTGAGGACAAGCAACATTTTGGAGGGGACGACTGTAATATTCCTAAATTAGCCTACAAATAATGGGAATATTAACATTTTTTTTGTCACTTAGATAAGTGAATAAGTGGGTAGGAAGACCCATAAAAATCTTTATTGTGAATAAAACCACTTCTCATGTGAAAGTGGGCCATATTTTCATCTTAGTAATGCACCCTAAGGTGTGGACAGGGGCTAAAAAATGTTGATTGGGTCAACCTTGACCAAATCTACAGCACTATCATGGAGGAGTGGCCATCAATGAGGCACAACACAGTTTTAGATGAAGATTCCTTATGTGAAAGGAGTGCTATTATTGGATGTGGTTTAGGGTTTGCAAGCTCTTGTGTTATAAAAGGAAGGGGATGGTAGCATTAGAGGGTTGTTGATGAACATTATATTTCTTAATATATTGTTTGTTTAGACATATATCATTCTCTTGCTGTTTAGCTAAGAATTAATGTTGTTTAGCATTGGGTGTTCCTGGTCGGGAATCCCACCTCTTTCCTTGAGAGGCCTCTTGGAAGAGTTTTCATTTTATTGTCCACTATCTGGCTAAAGGCCAATCTTCTTCTTTCAACTACAACACAGATCCTATTGAGGGTTTGGTTGTCTTTGCAAACCACAGCAAGTGGAGGCTAGATCCTTTCAGATCTAGGCAAATTCAATGCTCATTTTTAGTGGGGTAGACTTCTACTTCATTGGGAGGAGAGTATTGGAGACTTGAGCTTCATTTTCTGATCTTAGCATGTGTCCAGCGACATTTTGATCCCTACAACGCAGTTTTACTTCAAGATCTGCGTTATTCCTATAGGTGCAGTTGCAGGGTGTTTTGGCACACCATTTGGAGAGTTGATTTTCAAGTGTTGGGGATCTGCCCTTCACTTTGGAGATCTCTTGGAGGGGATCATTTCCTTTTTCGTATCAGATTAGATCCACTTTCTAGATCTGAAGATTTTTGTACGTCTGCAGACTTAGATCTCATATCTACAAGTTGCACATGGCGTTTTGCTAAACCCCAAGGGGATTCTAAAGAGGAGCCTATATAGTGTATGGATCTGTTATAGATCTGAATTTTCATGCACTTATCTACTCTAGATCTAAAGTGTAATCTAGAACTGTTGCAGACCAATAAAATAATGTTGTAAGATTTTTTCTAGTCTTTATATATAGTTGCAGCACCACATTTTGAGGGTTTTCTTTCATTAGAGACTTGTATTTCCTGTTATGCATCTTATGGGTCATATTTTATGTCTATTTTTCTGCAGTAAATACAAATGAAAGGTCTCCATATTGGCCTCCTGCTTTATCTAAGATGATCTATGTTATTTTCCTATCATTCTGCATTGTATTGCTGCATTCCCCATTTGTGAATATTACATCATGTAAATCAAAATAATCACGTCAATTAGTATCAAGACATGATTCATATTTAGTAATGATTATTTGATCTTGTTCATTAGAAACATAAATAAGATATTGAAACCATTCGCTAGTAGAGACATATCATTTAAAGGAAATCTATATCAGAGATGTAAACACTTTGTCAAAAATTATTCTAATGACTAATCTAGTTTCATCCTAAGATTATTCAATTCTTGGCATAATTGATCATAATAATAATTCTTAAAAAAAAAAATCATATATTAATTGTTCCAATGTGTAAATAGAGATAGCCAGAAAACTATCACACAAATTTTTTTCTTCTTTCCTTAAATTGAATAGATCCACGGGGCTAGCCTATCATCTTACCTCCTAGTTCCAATTATTGATAGGAAGAAAAAAAATCCTCCTGCAACAAGGGATCATCACCTAATCAAGGCCTTGATTAGGCCTATATTTGTTTGGTGTTGTAATGTCCATTTGTATGTGGTCTCGATTACCGTTGCACTTAATTTCTCCTATAAATTGGAAATTAGATATTGCTTTTCTAAACATAAATGCAATCTAAACTAGCTAAACTATATGTATCTACTTTTCATCCTAAATATAACTACCCCAATTAGGATAAGGAATTATTTCATACTATCTCAATTGGGAGTATAAAAAATTCAATGGCTAAATGTCGAGAGGAGGATTAATTACTATAGACAAGAAATAATTCATTACTTTAGATATGATTAAACATAATGTATAACATAAGGTGTAGAAGATTACATTAGAATTTCAACATCTAAATATAATCAACAAAAAATAAATAAGATAATTCAATTTAAGAAATGAAAATAGTTTTAAATCTAAGAATCCACTAATATAAAACATTCACAAGAAGTTCCAGAATAGTCCACAAATCATTACAATAATTTTTTTTCACTAATTAACAACTTTCAAATCCTTTATTAATTTTAGATAAAAGCATACAAAACCCTCATACTGAATCCCCGAGCCAAGGAAAACAGCAACATTAGAAGTAAACGAGATAGTAGTACATAAGCATGACTCATTTTGATAGGCCCTTCTTTCCAGGTCACCAATCCTTCCTTTATTGCTCACAGTAATGCAGAAGTCCTAATTTCGGATTGTAACCTCCAACTGTAATCTCAAAAAAAAACCCACAATATTCCCTGTAACCACTGTAAGGTCTCCCTCTTTAGCTTAGTCTACATCTGGGATTCAATTCTTTTCTTCCTCTTGATAATTGTGCACCAGTATGAATTCTATAATTTCCAACCTCTACCTCTTGGATCCTTTCTTATATTTATACAAAATTATTACAATGGATATTTGTTGCAGACGCAAGTTTTTAAAATCTACTTTATAAAAATAGAAAGTGGTTTAAACAACTTGAACTAAAAATATACCATACGTTTCTCAGTCCAACTTTATTTTGTTAATGTTATCTTAGAAGATTTATGATAAAGCATCACCAACTTGTCCCATGTGGATGATTATTATGCTAATATCTATATTGTTGCTCGACTTCATGAAAAATCCTTTATTTCATTATTGTATTCAAGTGCTTAAAACAAAATTCACATGATCACCACTTAAACCATAATTTTGATGTTGTTTAGCTAACATTTCAATTTTAGGCATCAACCCAAAATTTTCTAACCCTTGGTTCCCAAGCACTAAACTACATTAAGTCATATGAATGAGTGCTTATGATCATGTAATATCCAATACTGCTTATTGGAATATCATCCTTTTCTTTAGAAATAAAGTGATTCATATCATGAATATCGACCAATACCAATATATCGGTCCAATGCTTATATCTGATATTTCATTGAGGGTAATGTTGGAATATCGAGTGAGGATGTATATTGGGATATTGAGAATGGGGTGATATTGGATATTGGACCACACAAAATATATTAGGTTGAGGTACGTATCAAGATAGAGGTTCAACATGTCACCACATTGACTTTGATATGGATCACTTGATATGTCACATGTTAATTGACCGATATTTTTCTATCTATTAGAGCCATTAATTAACTGGTGCGGGGTTATTGGATATAAAATACTAAAAAAAAACTAAAAGGAAAGCCAACATCAAAATATTTGATATTTATATTTCTTATAGGGAAATCCCTTCCACGGTGGGTCTCTCCTTCAATTAGATATATCCTATAAAAAAATCAAGTTGGATCTCAAACCTATAACTACAAATTTACCGATCAAACGAGAACTATTACCTCTAAATAAGAACATTAGCCCAAAAATGCCAAAAAAAACATGAAAAACACCTGAAAAACGAAAAGTGTGTATTCTAGAAAGATGTTTTTTAAGGGTAACATTCAAAATTTTATAAAACCAATATTTTTTAAAGGATTGAAAAAATATCATCGAAAAAAAAAGTGTTGATGCTAGAATAACCAAAAAAAAAAAAAACGGGTGACAATTTTGACACATTTTAACAATGGAATTAAATATAAAATATTAGGACTTTGAAAAATCATAAAATTCCAACAATTTTGAGACATGATATTAAAGATAAAAATATCATGTCTCAAAGCCTTATAATTTCCAACAATTTTCATCCATCTTGTTAAAGATACAATATTGTGACTCCAAAAAACCCGAAAATTGTAATTGTTTTCAACCATAGCATTAAAGATAAAATATCATAAGTCAGAAAAACCTTAATATTTTGACAAGTTTTCAACCATGAAATTAAAAATATTAATTTTTTAAAATATTTGAACCATGAAATTATGGACAAATTATATGCCTAAAACAATTTTAAAAAATGAACAAGTAAATGAAAATTTCATTATTCCAAGAGTAATTTTTATTTTAAAGGCTAAAAGTATAACTCTTTTCAAATATTATCCAAAGACAACTTATCTTATTATAACAAAAACCTAAAAAGAAACCATAAAAATGGTGTCCCTTTTCAATGATGCATTACATTTTCAACATTTAAAAAAGTATCGTATACCAAATGTTAACAATAAATAATATCATGGCAATATCACCGTATAATTTAAAAATTCAACATTAAATTCTAACATTTTTCTACTTTGATTCAAAATATCAACAAATGATAGCAATAAATAATATCATGGAAATATTACTGCATAATTTAAAAATTCAACATTAATTTCTAATATTTTTTTTACTTTTAATCAAAATATTAACTTTGGTATATTAAATATAACATAAATCGTTTTTGTAATTCATTGTTGCATTGTGGATATTCTAAAGAGATAAATTCTTCATAATTAAAAATTATAATCCAGAAAACATATAAATGAATCAAACTTCATGTAAGATCATATGGAAGTCAAAATATTTATTTCAAGTTACCATGCAAACATCATTTACATAAAATGTCTTAGACATTTATTCAAAATTAGTCATAGGTTCTAACACACCATCAGAACCTACATCTTTAGATGAATAACTGGATGCAGATGAAAATGATCCATATTCTTTTCTTTCATCAACTAGTGCTCCATCTGAGTCAACATGCATGTCCACCGTTTTAGTTTTCAAAAGTCTTCTATATCTATGACTAGATTCAAAAGACTTCCATCTCAAAACTATTTCTTCGGGTAGCAATTTATTCGAAATATCTATGGTCTTCAAGCAAAGAGTTCCTCTCTTTGTTAAATTTAAGTCATACACAAGTATTTCAACAACCTCCAATTTTAATAGGTCAATGTGGCGGAGATTTATATTTGTGCCCTTTCTTTATCTCTTTTCGCAAATGTTTCTATCAACTACCATCTCTGGCTTGTAAAAACCATTAAATGGGTGGGTATTTGTGGCATACCAATCTACTTCAACAAGTGTAATATCATAATTTTATTTAATGATTTTATAACCTTGGAAACCCGGAATGGATAGGCAAGTTGATCCCCATATGCTAACGATGCTATCATGCAACCCTCCTTAACATCCTCCATAGAATCCCTATAAAGGTATTCCATGGCTTCATGATGTGCACGTGATCTTGTAGAACCAATATAGATTTATATTTCCTCTACCTATGGAGGATTAATAATACCTTGAGATTATTTTTGTTCAACAATGTGTATTTCCTCATGTTCATTTCGCATATTTTTGGCCAAATAAATGGAGTCTTCAAAAGTGTATCCTCATTCATTGATATTGAAATCACATCACTTTTATTATTGAAAAAAGGCTCCCACCAAACTGTATCAGCAACATCAAAGAACTAATACGTATCTCCAATACATCTTTTAATTTCTTCCAGACATTCAAAATAATGTATATCTCTATTCGGCCTTCATGCATTATGGAGTTAAACAACTGATTATAATAACATTATCTTTGATGCAAATATTGGATGCTCTGGAATGAACTTAAAAAATTCTAAACCTGATGACAGTCCCCATTCTGCAATAGTTGAATAACTATTTCCCCATATAAGTGTTATCCCATCAATTTTTTTGATATGAATTTGACGTTGGAAGATAATTTCATTAAGTTGTTCAATGCATTTCTCCTCCCCATGAGATCCCCGAGTAAACCTGCGCATGTCAATAGTTTCTTCCAACACATAAAAAAAAGGCTCTGGAATGTTGATTTGTTAATACATTCAATTAATAATGGAAATATCCCAACATCTTTCCTCCTCAATGTTACCGAAAAATGACTGAACATTTGATCAATATGGTCATAATTATGCCCAACAAGAAGGAAAACAAACTTTACCTTTTTAAAAATTCCATGATTCAACGAGCATGATTAGATACCCAAAAATAACTTGATTTTTGTTTTCACAACTTGTGTTGTCTAATTGTAGATACAAAAATTCAGGAAGAATACTAGACCAATGAGAAACCATATCATGTATTATAGTGATGGTCAGATTTACATTGTTATGAATATTTGGACTTGTGAGGTAAACCCTTGGCAACATATTCCCATTAAAGACCATACAGCCAACCAAGTGAACCTGAATAAAATTCTCTTCTAAATGTTTTGGTGTGTAGAAAAAATGTGGCAGAAGTGTTTTTTTGGTCCATACCACCAATTATAAAACCCAAATATTTATTTGGATTATCATAACACTTCTTTCGATGTTTATACAATTTTTGTCTTTCACTTTTTTGCTGATTGCGATGCTTTTGAAGTGATTTGACAATGGAATCTGCATATAAAATAAAATAAACATATTAATAAATATATTTTCATACTTGATAACTATCAAATTCTTAAAAATAATGTTATGAACACATACCTCTTTTTCCCCTTGACATTTATCCCTTTTTTCTTCAAGAGAAGAACATGTATTGCAAATCCCCATCCTTGTCTTCCTAGGAATGCAAACATTGTTGAATTCATTCTTCCATACCCTTGTAAATTATGAATATGTAATAAAATTACTAACTCCTTCAACACCTTTTGCATATTATTTGTATAAGATGTAGATTTCTCGTCTCGAGTAATTATTTGGAATATGTATTGTGTGTTTATTTGGCATACACTCTCCATGCTTTGAAAATAATTCTTTCATCCATGAAACATCAATATTTTCTGACGGCCTAGCCTCCCATATATAACTTACTTATAAATAATATATGGGATCCTTTTCCAGTCTTTCTTGGATTCTTGACAAACAAAAATTACTAATTGAATGAAACATTTTGAAATCCTTTCTACATAGCAATACATTCCCAATATGATAATCATAACCTGCTACTGTAGATTGCATGCAACCCACTAAATATAAATTTTGCATGCTTTTATTCATTAACAAATTTATTTTCCTTTTCTCCAAATAAAACTTGAAATCCATATGTTTCAAGCAATCCTTTCGACAACATTCACTTTAAATCTGATCATCGATAGAAATTATACTTGTGAGATATGTTATCCTAAGCCTTTTATAACTGGAAAATTTTGGGTTGATATGAAAAGGTATACCTCTATTGCTAGATACAATATTTGCTTGAAGCAACTTCATCATTCCATTATCCTTTGTAGAAGCATTTTCATCACCATTAGGAGGAATATTCTCCTCACTATGATAATTCTGAACATAGTTAAGAAATTCATCATCATCATTTCTTGGAAAATATTCATTACCATCCTCACTTGAAGAAAATTATTCACTACCATCATCTGTGCTTTTAAAATCTGACTCAGACAAAATTATTCACCATCTTAATTCATGATGTTGAAATATTACCTTGGAAGATTCAATTATTCATCACCTTTAGTGCATTTGAAATTCTCACTTTGAGAAAATGTAGTATTGAAATATGTGCCTCTAAAATTATCATTTGCAAGAAACTTTTCATCCCCCCCTTCATAACTAGTGCTCTCAAAATCCTTAGGATTAGGATTGATTGGAAAATATGACTCTCTCTTTATAGTCAAATTATCATTTGTAGGAAATTCTTCATCCTCAACTTCATCAGTGGTGGTCTCATAATCCTTAGGATTATGACTACGTGGAAAATTTGAATCTCTATTTAATGGAAATTCTTCATCCTCCCCATCGTCAATGTTGCTCTCATAATACTTAGGATTAGGCCTAAGTGGAAGCTTTGAATCTTTATTCACTGGAAATTATTCATCCTCCCCCTCCCCTTCCTCATTGGTGCTCTCATAATCCTTAGGATTAGGACTAAGTGGATGCTTTGAATCTCTATTTACTGGAAATTATTCATCCCCCCTTCCTCAGTGGTGCTCTCATAATAATTACGATTAAGACGAAATGGAAAATTTGGCTCTGGAAATTATTCATCCCCCCCTTCATCAGTGGTGCTATCATAATCCTTAAGATTAGGATGAAGTGAAAATTTTGACTCTGGAAATTCTTCATCATGCCCTTCATCACCGGTGCTCTCATAATCCTTAGGATTAGGACTAAGTGGAATAATTGACTCTCGATTTACAAAAAATTATTTTTGCTACCCTTCATCAATGCTGCTCTCATCATCCTTAGGATTATGACCTAGTGGAAAATTTGACTCTCTATTCATAGTGAACGAACTCCTATTATATTCATCAATCTGAATAGAGTTGTTGTGTGACGAAGATGATGATGTTGCAGAAAGAAAAACTTCACTATCAGAAGAATCCATGAATTTCAACAATACGATGTTGAATAATACAAACGCACTCTCTCCAAATGAAAATATATAACTTAAAGACAAAAAATTTCCCTCTAAAATTCCCCCCCCTGAAAAATTTCGCTAAAACTTTTTCCTCCAAAATTCCCCCCCAAAAAATTTTAATGAAATTTTTCGCTCCAAAAATTTTGTTCGAAATATTTCCCTCCAAAATTTTCGTCTAAAATGTGTTTGAAAACATTTTACTAAACTATAGGTCTTGAAATATTTCACCCTACTTTCTATTCAAAATATCCACAAAAATATTCCTTTCATACATTCTTTCGAAACTAAAATAATTTTTTTATTTAAATGATTTAACATTGACTAAGTAACTAAATTAATTTTTATAATTTATAATTAATTTTTTAGCTGACATTGAATACAAGTTAATAAAACCTATAATATTAACTACATATTAAATTTATTAAATTTTATTTTAATCCCACATTCGCGAAACACTAAATCAATCCCACAATCTTCACTATAGGATAACAATCATTGTTTCTATTCCTCACATCACATCAAATATTATGGGTTATGTTAAAAATTTTGGAGCAACTTTACGGAGGCGTTGCATTGGCATCTTGAACGTGAGTGTTACACATTTGAAACGTTAGTTTTCCTTCTATTTTGACCATTTAAAGATGAATTTGGGGAAAATCTGTTCCTTTTATGGGTTTTATGCTCCAAAACAATTTTTTTTTACTATTTTCCTTTTTTTTGAAGTGTTTTTTGCAATATCATATTTTAAGGGAAAACCCACATAAAAAAATTCTTTTTTTATATTTTATAGCAAAGAAGATGAAAACAAAAACTCTAATTTGTAGAGTTTTTAGGAGAAAAAATACGAAAAATTTTATTTTACGGTTGTTGGGTTCCTCCATGAAACAAAAAAAACAAAAACACAACCATTCACATAAAAAAATAGTGAGATTTATTTTATTTTATTTTTCTCAAAAATGAAAAAAAAAGAAAGGTTTAAAATATATATATATATATATATATATATATATTTTAATAAAAAAAATAGTTTTTTATTATAAAAATCTGTGTTTTTTTTTTTCTTTTGTTAAAATTTAGTTTTTTTTTTCTTAATCGACGGTGGAGGTTGGTTGCCGCCCGCTCACCTATTGACCTCCGACTCCTGGGTGGGCAGAGGGTCGATTCTAGGAATCAACCCCCCTCTCAGCATGGGGTCGGAGGCCGGCAGTCGCACTAGCGCAATCCCACCAACCGATCTCTGGCCCCCAGCTGGGCGGGGGGTCGATTCCAGGAATCGACACCCCGCCCAGCTGGGGGCTAGCAGGTGAGCTGTTGTTTCCCCTCCCATCGGCCTCTGGCCCCCTTCTGAGTTGGGGGGTTGATTCTAGGAATCGACTCCTCGCCCAGTCGGGGGCAAGAGGCTGGTGGGCAGGCTACCACAACCCCTCTTGTCAGCCTTCGGCCCCTAGCTAGGTAGGGGGTCAATTCCCGAAATCGATCCCCCTGCCTAGTCAGGGGCTACAAAAACCCATTCACCGGCCTCTGGCTCCTGACTCAGCTAAAATTAATTAATTAATTAATTTAATTTTACTATATATTTTATTTTAAATTAGATATATATTTTAAAAATTTTAATAAGTTTTTTAATTTTAATTTAATAGTTTTAAAATTATATATATATATATATATATATATATATATATATATATATATATATATATATACATATACATATACATATACATATACATATACATATACATATACATATACATATACATATACATATACATATGTACACACACACACACACACACACACACACACACAGATATATATATATATATATATATATATATATCAAAAAATATCTTTGTGGATATTTCTGGACCAAGGGCAACAATTCCAAAATTTAAAGTTGTAGATGAACACACTACAAATATTGCTGAATGAAATATGAATATTGTTGGATGCACTATGAATAATGTTGAACAGACGAAAATTGAGAAACATAATAAAATTCAAGCAAGTGGTCCATCAAGTACATTCAAGAGTTTTTTAGAATGGAAGAATGCACAATAAATAAATACAACAAAATTTTCATGGCATCTTCAAGACAGTGAAACCAATGATGGTGTACATATCTATCCGTATTTTTTTATGATTAACTTTGGTGAATCATATGAGGTGATGGGCAGAGTAAGAGACATATGTTTGGTCCAAATGAAGACACTGTTTATGTTCTTGCAAGATTAGTCAATACATGTGAAAAGGTTAGATGTCATCTCTCAAAAGTCCAGTATGACACATATGTAGAATCTACACAATTGTGTGTAGAAATCACAAGAAACATTTCAAATAACATTTTAAGTATGATTAGTTATATTTATGTGTTATGAAGTACGATAATGATCGTTCAAAATTTTATAAATTATTAATCATTGACATATTTTATTTTATTTAATAGGATTTTTATGAGTCTTTCAATAATATTGGAGGGCAATTATTATCCGGAGCCAAATATTATGATTGTGATCAACACTTTCCACATTGAGACATAAGAAGAAAGGAGAAGGAAGCAAAGACTAATAGCTCATGACACTACAATAGTACAAAGAGGGGATCAACAAAGAATTACTAAGGTGGGCCAATCTAGTAAATCTAAACATGTTGGTTTTGAATATGTGGAAGATGAAGGTGAAAAATATGTTAGCATTAGTGAGGAGGAGATTAGAACTATTATTGAAAAGGAGAAAAGAAATAAAATACCAAAAATAAAAATGGCCAAGGATATCTCTCTTCTAGCTAATGATGAAGAGATTGTTTATCAAAAAGAAGATATGTTAACTAGTAAGAGGAAGAAATCAAATGTTGTTCAACCTGTAAAAATCATGAGTAACAGTGAAGAACAAACTAAAATCTATAAAGGCAATAGAGAAATAATAACACCAGGTGATGAGTTAGAGGACGACATTATTAAAACAAAACAAAATGACATTTGATATCAGTTGAGGAAGAATAAATTAATTAATGGTGGCCAAACATTTGAGTTTAATGTCTCTCAATTCTATAGGCTAGATGAAGGACAATCTCAATATCAAATTATAAAGACACATCACCTACATGTACATACTCTAAAAAACAAATTCAGGTTCAATCCATATGCGCATGTGGTGGATTATGTGGTTCTTGTTGATCCAAATCAGGTTCCCAACAAACAATGATTTTACATGACATAATGTTTTGAATATAAATATTATGTTACTGGAGGGAACCATTCAACAGACACTAAAATACAATTTATTGAGGAATATCCCAATAACTCTCTTTTTGAAATAGTGAAATGCATCATTTACACTGGTTTAATAGAAACGAAATAAAATTTATTGGCATAGGATCATAATGTAGATAATGAGTACAAAATGTATATGAATTTCATCCAAAGGGTCAGATTTATTCATAATGAATTTATAGAAAAATGTGGTGGGGATAAGACAAAATTCAGTCTAATCTTTCAGAAGGAATGTTTAATGGAAACAAGTTATCAAATTGAGAATAAACCCAATTCAAAAGGTGGAAAAGTGCATTCAAATATATTCAGAGGCATGGATAACATTTTTCATTTGGAATTTAGAACTAGGGATATATGGGAATTGATTGATGAGATTTTTGAGCAGTGGGAGAATATTTCCATAAAAAACCAAAAGGTTAAAAGGTCTAAAACCCTAATATGTACCAACAATAAGACAAGTATTGAAATGAACAACTTCTACATGATATGACCATCGGACATTGGATAAAAATGCAAGGAGTGAAGGATGAGAAACTCGTCAAATCAATACTATGACGTGTGAAGTTAGGTGAATTATCAATTGATGAAATCTGCACAGAATTTGAAAAGTAAGTTTGTTGAATTATTTTGACTTTTTCTTTGATTATAATTTTATTTTAAATATAACATATTGTTGTTGGTAGAATTTGTTATACATATCGCTATATTAATGACTTTTACTTTATTTATTCAGTGAGAAGATTTAAATGAAAATACAAGAACATATGATTAAAAATTTGAATGAAGACAATTAGGATGATGTTATGCACAACTACCCAAAATCAAGTTCTACAACACTTAAAGATTTTATCTTGCATTCGATAAGGTATGTTGATTTATACATTCATTTTATTCACATGTAAACTAATTTTATTTTATTACTTATACATATATTTTTTTATGTCATTAAAGATGTTGAAGAAAGATACAAATGGAGTACCAAATACTTTCAAAAGCTTTATTGAAAAAATTAAGTTGGAAAAGATGAGAAAGAAACGTATTAGGAATGTTGAACTTGATCCTACTCTTAATCATTTCACTTTTAATGGGCTTGACACTATCCAATATCAAATAATACGAGGTGATTGTGAAGACATTGCAAAACTCATACCTAAAAGGGAATATGCCCAAGTTATTTCAGATATTCCTCATGGTTTCAATTTCTCAGAAATTGGATATGATAGTGAACCTTATACTTATAAAACTTTTAGTAAAGTGGTTATTGGCTTTCAAGAAGTCACAAAATCACCACTTTGGAGATTTGTGACATTTCATTTAGACACACAATTTGAAATGTTATTAACAAGATTCAATGGAAAATCAAACTTAAGGATGCAACTTACATTGTAAGACATTGAAATTTTATGTTTGATTAATCTTAAAAAAAATATATTTATGTACAAGTTACTTGAACTTTTACTATGTCATGTTACATGAAGAAGACAGGTCTCGTTTCTTCGAAAGTTCGGTCTATTATTAATTATTGTGAGTTCTTCCACGTTCAATGTGATACAAAAGATGACAGCTATAAGCCCATTCTACTAAATCAAGTAGATGGGAAAATTCATAGTAAAGTACTAGTCCATGATGTTGTCGTAAGAAAACTAACATATGAGGATAAATATGCAAAATGAGAGATAGTTAAAATTTATCAAAAACCACAAACATTGATTAACTATCTTATATATCTATGTTTAAATGAAGGATATTGGGTTTTGGATTTATTCTCAGGTTCATGTAAGTTTTATTATATAAATTGAATTTTAATATTTATTTTTTTAATTTTTTTATGTGTTTATACTAATTTTATTAACTATTTATTTTGTTCTTGATGATTAGGTACAACACTAGCATGTTGCTTACATAAAGGAATAAATTGCATTGCCATTAGTTAGTGCACTTCAACAAAGAATTAGTGCTCTTCAATTTCTTCCAGTTGCAATGCAAGAAGTTGGTTTGAGGAAAGGGGATATTAATGAATCATGTGTGGAAAAAAAGGCAAAGGAACCTTAACTACCGTTATGTGGAATGATTTGAAAATGACACTCTGGAATATTTGTAGACATCAAATATCCATTAGAAGAGGAAAATGACCAAACTGAAGCATAAAATGTTGTGGAAGAAGACATTAACGAAGGTCTAGAAGATGTTGAACATGGATTAGTTGATATTATTGATTAAATTTAAGTTATGCTTTCAAATATAACTCAATTTTGAGAGTTATTCATCAATTTTACTTGTATTGTTTAGAATTTGACATTTTGTGAGAAGAGTCATATTTTTTGCAAAAAAACAACTATTTTTAATATCAATTTTTGACATAAAATTCATAAAAAACACTAATTTTTAAAGTTTTTTTTGTTAAGATTTCCCCATAAAAATAATTTATTTAACATGTTATTTTTAACAAAAAGTCTCAAAATTTATATTTTTCATTGTATTTGTATGGAAAATGTGTATTTTTTTGTCATATGTTAAAAAAATATTGGTTTCTTAGCAAAAATTATTTGATGTTCATTGAAATATTAATTAGCAATACATAAACATATAGAAAATCCTCACTTTAAAATGTTGTCCAAAAATGAAGATTTCCTTACAAAAAAAAATGAAAAGAAAAATTAACAAAAAACAAGTACATAAATACAGTTGAAAATAATTATCTCACGGAAGAATAAGAAGACATTATGTTGGCTCAAGGGGTCTTGAACCAGGTTTAGAGTGTTCTGCACAACCAACAAAACCCTCCAACTACTGGCCCTTTCGGTAGTGATCTACTCGCATAGACCAAAGTCTCACCCTGAAGCAGTATGGGGGGTGTTGGAACCAATTTTCCGCACCCTAAGGGAGAAATATGCTATGGCTCTAACCCTTCGCAATCTGATCTAATTGATATTGTTCCACGCAAGTGCTTTTTAACCTGATTCAAATCTAACTTCAATAAACCCTTAATGCAAATGCAGATATCCTGCAAACAAAGATCTATTCTTTAACATATTGAACTTAATAGAAACCATTAACAGAAACTGATATAACTCTTGCACAATTACAAATATATATAATTAACTCATAAAAGTACACATCAAATAACATAAACTCCAACATATCTATAAGCAGATCAACACATTAACACATAAACAAAGATCATGCAAATCAACCAGTAATTCTATTAAAACTTCTCATTATTAGCAGATCTTTAATTATTACAATTCCTCTCTAGCGCAAAGATCCACAGAGTCCGCGAACACAACCTAGGACTTAGGTCTCCGCGTACACAGCTGCATGAGCCTATCTCTACTTAGACTTATCAGAAAAATTTCCCAAATCACATAAATATCAGATCATCTCAATTTTCTTAAGTTACTCTTGACTTGACTCTTACATGTCTTTTTATATGACTTAGACGCACTAAAACCATGGAATCAAACTGTTGTTTGAGCCCCATGATTAACCCTTTTACCCATTACAAAAAGAAGGAGACGGGACCTACCCCAGAGCCCCTTGAACTATGTGTTGCACTTTAAAAAAATAGACAAAATTGACTTAAAATTGACCCTAGGGGACCCTAGCCCAACAAGAAGCTCAAGGGGTCCTGACCCAGGTTCAGAGTATTTTGCACAACCAACAAAACCCTCCAACTATTGGCCCTTTTGGTAGTGATCTACTCGCACAGAAACAAGTCTCACCAAAAGTAGTATGGGGACTGCTGGAACCAAGTTTTCACGCCCTAAGGGATAAATAGGCCATGGATCTAACCCTTCCTGTGTAATATCCCAAAATAGGGATTTTATACAACAATAAGAATATCTTAAGATATTATAAAGTTGGAGATTCAGCCATATAGCTCATAACAGGTATTAAATAATATGTCCTTCAATAATATGATCAGCAGCAAGCATTATGATTCATTTCTTCAACCCAAAGTGGGGAAAAGCAATTATTTCAGCGCTAAAAACTTCATTTTCAGAGATATGCGTAAAAATAAGGAGAAATTATGGTGGGATCCTTTAGCTTAGGTCATGTGGGACTCACATACCAAATTTCAGCAAAAAAAAATTACTCTATCTATGTTAAACAGGTCTCCCACTCCCGATATGGCTTAAAAATGCCCAATCCCCATGACTTGACTCAACAGGAATTAACTGAAGCTTATGTAGCGTGATTTTATAAAGGGTTTAGAAAAAATATTTCATTAAAATCAGATCAGGAGTTTATTAAATGAAATTATATAGAAAAATGGAGATCCAGCTCCTTTACACTTCAAAGAGAACAACCCAGCAAGGGTTTCATGAGATACAATGCATAGAAGTGCAGATCTGCAGATCTAGATCTGAAAAACATAGTTTTACTGCAGCTCTAAATACATATAGCTATAAAATACAAGAATCAGAATAAGAATGAAATACAAATCTTTCCGGGAGAAGGGTTGGCCCTTCCTCCAAGGAAAAAGCTCAAAAGCAAGGGTTATAACCTTGCTACTGCAACTCTTTGGAAAAAGGACGTAGTTTCTGCAGGAAAATGCATAGTTGATGTTGGATAATGCTTTGGCCACATGCCAAGATAAAAATCTGAAGCCCAAACAGCTAATACACACTTCCAGGAGGTTAAAAGACACACTCACTGAGAAGAGGCACTAGTATAATCTAGATCTAAGCAGATCTAGTCTCCACTTGCTGCAGCTCACTAAAAAAAGTAAACCCCAGTAGGATTTACGTTGTCTAAAGGAGATGGAGCTTGACCATATGCTTGATAGTGGATGAGAAGTACAATTCCCTCCAAGAGCTGGTCAATGGAAGGAGAGAGAATCCCTAAACAGGAAATCCTCACAATTCTCTGCTAAACAGTCAAGAGAATTAGATATGTCTAAACAGACAATATACTCTGAAAATATAATATCATGAACAATGGAGGAAATCTTGAGCTAACTAGTAAAAATATGTAATGGGGGCTTAGGGAAGGTTTGAAAACCACTCAAGGGCCTTATCAGATAAGTAATAGGGATAAGCTTTGCTATACAGACTAACACTGGAGGTCTTGACAAATGGTCCCAAACTTGGCCAAATGCACCTTAGCATCTCTCTTTCCAAAGAAAGACAGAAAATCAAAAAAATTGTTACGATAACATCTATCATGGCTAAAGGGAGTTTTGAGCCTTCCCCTTCCTTTTATAATATGAGAGCTTGAGAAACCGTAAACCACCTTCAAACTTTAGCTCCTTTCACATGAAGATCCTCCATCTAAAACTGCGCTGAGCAACAAGAAGGTTCAATGCATCTGGACAGTGCTGTGATTTGGTCCTGTTGACCCAGTCAATCTACCTCATCCCTTTTCACACTCAAGTGCAATCAATCCAGCTCACAAATGTTTCCCTATGCTGAACCTTGTTCACACTGAACTGGTTTTATTGATGATCTCTTCTTCTTCATGCATGCATATTGACTTAGTCAAACTTGACTATGTCCTCATCCATTTGCCCTTGTTCACACCCATAAGTGTAAAATCCAGCTACTGTGAAGATCCCCTTTCACATTATAAGGGTATTTTATTGAGACAGCCCTGATTTGCCTCTGTTCACATTGCGCATTGATTTATTTTGATGTTTTTAGGAGTTTACATGTCGTCCTCTATATTTTATTCATTAATTAAGAAAATCAACACAAAATGAAATATTCCTATTAGGTTGGGCTAATTAGGAATACTACACTCCTCCCCTCTAAAAATGTTTCTTGTCCTCAAGCAGCTGCATGGTTATAACTGAAATGGATTGGGAAAGCATCTTCTCCCAAGAAATCATCCATACAAAATGAGTCACCTCCCAACATGGTAACTCCAAAAAATTCTCCTCCACCTTAGGTTCCTACAAAGTAGGTTGGCTGAAAAACTAAGCATAGTAGAAAAAATTGCCTACCCCACACTATCCTCCTCTCCACTTAAGATAAGTGTAGAGTTCTTGCTGATCTTTGGCTGCAATGATATTGCCCTCAAGTGGCAACATGAAGAGTATATCTGTAAAGATCCTTCCTCCAACGCTGTAAAACCAGTTGGCCCAAAACATTTCACTTGTGATGGATAGGAGAGAATCATCATATGGCATCCCATCACACATTTGGCCCACCTCCAAGAGAAACAAATATTTGGCTATAGTGGCCATAACTCCTCCCATGTTCCCATTAGAACATGTACTACATAAAATGTGGGAATCTCCTTCCCAAAATGACACATTCAAACCATGTGCCTTGCTCAACATCATGTCTCCCATCAAGATAAAAACAACACCAAGAAGTGAGATCATGATTGGTATCAAAATAGGGGAATTACTGATGGTTTCATAAGGTGCTGGAAGGTACCAACAGTTTCCCAAGTGGTGACAGCGCAGTCTTTCAAACTGCTGCTCCAGAAAAATACATGGAAAATTGTTTCTTGATACATGGTTAATCATATGAATCAATTGAACATACATGTAATCAAAAAACATCTTCTCAAGGCGACATAAGAGATGGCTGTCTCCATCATATGGTTTGGCCCAACACCGGTCATGGAGAAAAATCAAGAGCCCACTTACTTTTGGAGCAATGCACTGCCAAGAGATGGTAAGAGCATGCAAATATTGTGTTGCACAAACAAAGCTCTTACCATATGTTGGAAGTAAGAAGACACATAGATCCATGAATCGATCCTCCATAGTAGTTTGGCACACTCCCATGAAGAGAAATGAAACAAGTGCTTCCTGCAAACCTTCTCCCTCATGCTTGGGAACCCAAGACAAGAGGAGTACATCATAGTAATAGATGTCTCCCTCTACTACTTCATCTTCCTTACCTCTTCTCTACCCATCAATTGCATCAAGTGTGAAGTGATACTGGGGGTACTCCATCAATAAACCCCAGCTCCAAAGTGGCAACGCTATTGGGCTATGAAAATAGGCTCCCTCCAACTCACAACTCCAATCTTTGACATGTAGAATGTCAAAGGCATCTCCCATAATGCTGCTACACATGAGAATTATCTCCCATGGGAAAATTACCTCTTGAACATCTAAGGCCAAGGAGCAGCCCTCTTGTTGTACATATTTCCTCCTTTATTCAAATCCTCACCATCTTCTCTTTTAAATCCATTTTCCAATGTTTTTGAGATCAAAAACCCCAATATCTCCATTTAGTTTTATTGTCTCCGCCCGAAGATTTACTCTATGAGGTTTAAAACACGCATATTTTATACATCGGGCAGAAGCCCCTTGAACCTTAGCTCCCACCTTGATTTTTCATACGACCAGGCTCGGGACCACCGTGAGAAGAGCTTGTCATTTATTTACCCGAAGTGGCCGTCGCAGCCGTCAGGTCAAGTTAAATCCTCGGCGCGACGAGTTCGCCTGTTGCCCGAGGCCCCCATGTGTACACACGCACGCGAAACCGGCGGTGTTTTCCCCCTTTCACTCTTTGTGAGGTGGCCGGTATTCTGCCAGCGAAACCAACGGTTACAGAGAATGGTGCCAGCGTGTCCTCGATACGGAGTGAAGGCAACTTTCCTCCGCCGCGCTAAAAAAAAAGATCATACCATTGCCGGGTAGCGGAATTTGTTGGGGCCGTCGGATCTACCAAGCCCGATCTGACGGTGGACTTCCTCTTGAGTTACTCACTTGCTATTTTGTCTCCGCCGTATTGTAGGGCCCGCCACCGTGTCATTTCCACCTACCTCCACCCGTTGATTCCTCCGCCACGTCGTCGCCCCACTTGTCCCCTATACGCCTATGTGTCTCGCCCCCGTATATCCGTAACCCTTCTTCCCGCCAGTATATATATATATATAGGTGTTTATATGTTTATTTTCATATTTGCCGCTATTCTTTCCTCGCGTCAAGACTATGTTATGTTAAACCCGCATCTCGTCTGTTTATGCAATCCTCCACTGTTTTGTTCCCGCCACCCTCTATGTCAGCATTTTGGGTCTGCGTCCCCATCATCTCCTCCATTCACACTTCCGTCACCTCTGCCTTCGTCTGAGTCAGTTTTTCTAACAATTTCGGGGTTTTGCAGGTTCTAAATGGTAGAGGAGGCGTCAAAATCCACCACCTCCATTGCATAGAATCAAGAATATATCAGAAGGTGATTTCCTGTAGGCGAAATTTAATGAAGAAGCTGGAGCCGGTACATGAAATGACTACAATTAAAGAAAACACAGACAGAGATTCTCAGAACCCTCCAGTGAAGTTCACCTCACATTTAAGGCTCGGGACTCTAATTCAAAATCAAATGCCGGGCGTACAGTACTAAATGGAAGATTTTCTCAGGACTCTCATGGTAGCAGATTTGCCTTCAGCCAGAAGCATCCCGATGTATATATTTTATTATTTCTGTCTTGTACATAAGGAGATTTTTATCTCCCAGCATTAATTTCTGTATACAGGTGGTTAGGTATTTATTTATAACTTGTCATTCATAAAAGGGCGCGAGTGTTTTCCGCCATGGGATTGAAATGTAGCCATTAATTGCTCCTTTTTCCCTCCCCCCTCCTCTAGAAGTTTCAGTCTTTTCTATAAATACCAAAAAAGAAGACATTGTTGAGGTTCTAGATTTCTGTAAGCAAGCTGTGCAGCGAGAAGACTATTGTATTCATCTTGTGACATTTCTGTATGAAGTTTCAGAGCCCGTAGGGTCTCAGTGAGGAGGGGTTATGACTGTATTGAGGATTCTGGTCTTTGGTATATTACAGTATGTAACTTTTCTTATGTGTTAATACATCATCTCTTTTCAAGCTAAATTTCTTCTTGTATCATGTTCTAGAATGCGAGTGGCTCACTAGTTTGCAGTAAGGATTCATCTTAAGTGGTGCCCTTTCTGGAATTAGTCAAGCGCTTTAAATAGGCCTAGAAGTGATATGCTGTTCCATGTTCACTCTTTTCATAATTTCTGCTATATTAGTGGCTTAAGGATACGTAAATTGGTGCGCCTTTCTGCCAGTAATATCTTCTTATGTTTCCTCACTACTTGCACATCTTAATACTTGATCTCTATGATATATTATTGAATCGGCCCTCTTTACAGTAAAGCGGTCTCTTAGCTGTCTGATACTTTCATGCTGAAGTCTTACTTGATGTCTTTACATTACTCCTATCCTTGTATCAGCCTCTCAGAGAGAAATTGGACCCATTCAATCTAATTTAATTTCCTTGTTTAGAACAAGAGATAGTAGGTGAGTCCCTTGGACTGACAACCCAAACTATAAAGGATTCCTTGCTATATTAAGATGTCCTAGGCACTGGTCTATGGCAACTCTAGGCTGTCTCTAGGAGGGTGACAAAATCATCCACAACATCTTTCTGGCGCCGTTGCCGGGGACACGAATTCAAGAATATCAGTTTCCCTGGGTTTTCGACATCTTATTTCACTCTCTAATCAGGTGAGCACAGAGAGGTGAAGAGTTGCAAATTTCTCACCTTGGCGACTCCACTGGTCTTTATTTGATAAATCTTACTAGTAGTCCTGGCTCCTCGTAGGCCGCATTTGAGGTCAGATACAGCTCAACTGAAAGTCTGACCCAGAGAAAATTATTCATAAAAGAGTTTGGAAGGAGAGGAAGTCAGCCCGTGCTGAAGATCCCGAGTGTTCTATTGAAGATTACCCGCCCTCTTCTTCTCAAGAAGTTAGAACAGAAAATCCCGAGTTTTATTTAGAAACCCCACGTAGGGGAAGTGCTTTAATTGGAGAAGAATCTTATCCTGTTTTCGAGGCTGAAGAAATTAAAGAGGTCACTGAGGTAGCTCCTGTTAACCGAGAGTTATTCCCATCCACACCTCAAAACTCTGTGCAATATATTCCCATTGTTATTCATACTCCGCTTCCTCCCACTCCTCTCCCTTCTTTTGTTTCTCAGACTGTTGTGCAACCCCCACCACCTCCAATGGCCAATGTTCCTGCGTTTCTCCTGAACAAATATGCTCCTCTGGCTTTACCCCAGGTGTTGAATGATATGCCGCAGGATTATCTGAAGATTCTGCCAAGGTTCAATGGTGAAAATGATATGGATGCTCAGAAACATCTCGAGACCTTCTGCTCCTTTGCAGAAAATTTGAATGTTGAACACCTGGATGTAGTTTTGAGGTTATTTGTGCAGTCTTTAGAAGGTGAAGCTAGAAAATGGTTTAAAACATTGGGAAATCGTTCTGTGACAACCTGGGATCAGATGGAAAACGTTTTTCTCAGGAAGTGGGGAGAAAAGAAAGATTATGGAATGTGCCTTACTGAGTTTAATACTATCAAGAAGAAACAGAATGAAGGGGTATCAGAATTCATCAAAAGATTCAACAAGTTATATCTAAGCTTGCCTCCAGAAATGAAGCCAAATGAAGCTGCTGCCAAGATAATTTTCATAGCAGCCTTTGATTCTGACTTTGGATTCTCCTTAAGAGAAAGAAAGCCTGCCAATTTAGATGATGCACAATCATATGCTCTAGAACTAGAAGCAAACTTTGCCTCCACAGGGAAGTTAAAAGGAAAAGCTGAGCAGGAAACCAGGAGGAGAGGCAAAGAAGAGGTTTCTACCTCTAATCAAGAAAATGATTCAGATAAAATGGATGAAATAAGTAAGATGATAAAGAAGATGGTCAAGATGGAACTGGAAGCTAAAAATGCAGCTCCCAAGAACTACTACAATACTCCAAACAGAGGATATAATCCCCAGTACAGAAGGCCTCCTTTGCAGATATTTCCAAGAGAAACGAAAGAACAACAAGATCAGGTACCTCATCCCTTGTACCTAGAAGGACCGGCAGATGAATCCACTGGAGATGTAGCTTATAGATTAGAAGATTCAAATCTGGCTTTTTCACACAATGATGATATGGAGTGCCCCCTGCAAGATGAAGATGAAGAAGTAGAGATTGACCATTACTGCAAGCAATTTGCTGATTTCATGGAAGCCCAATTCAACGTCAAATATGATCTCAGATCCTCAAGGAAGAGGACCAGAACTCAGGAGCAAGAAGAAGAATCACCTCAGAAAGAAGCATCTGCTCAAAAGGAATCAGCAGCAAAAAGAGGCGTAGAAAAAGGTAAGAATCTTCTGAGTACCCCCTTGCAGTCTAATGATCAGATTCCCTCTTCCTCTAAAATAGCCAGTCCTTCTAATGCTGAGCCAGTGTTGAAAGAGGTCAAGCCCTCAGTTGAGAATAAGGAGTCAAGAGAAGTAATGATAGAAAAGTCCACATCCGCTTTTAATTTGCAAAGAGAGCTTGAAAAGATTAAGATTCCTGTTCCTCTGAATGAATTGTTAAAACAGCCTGTATATCAGTCTCAAGTTACTTCTTTCACACACCCTCCTGAACTACCCATTGCACCTGATAGTTTAAATCTTCAAGAAGAGAGACCAATGGTAGTCTTTGGCCCGCATGTCGAGGAGACAGATCCTTCTACCCCTCCCTTTTACGTGTCCCTAGTCATTCATGACCTGCTACTTCACAATTGTATGCTAGATTCTGGGGCATCCCATAATCTTATGCCTTTGTCTGTCATGGAGCAACTAGGGCTGCAAATTACAAGGCCATATAAAGATTTATATTCATTTGATTCTAAAAGGGTTAAATGCTTGGGAATGATAAAAGATTTAGTAGTTAATTTAGCTCAAATCCCAGTAAAAAGTGTGGTCATGGACATTGTGGTCGCTGATATCCCAGCTCGCTTTGGCATGCTGTTGTCAAGGTCCTGGGGTACTAAGATTGGGGGATCAATTAAATTGGATTTAACATATGCTACTGTCCCAGTCTTTGGCGGTCAGGAAAGGAGGCTATATAGGGAAACAAGGTTTGTTAAAATGGTGACCACTGCTGATTGCTCAGACAATTCTCCAGTTTATAACAAAGAGGGAGACTTCTCATGTTTTGTGTTAGAAGAGAATCAAAATTGTGCACACGAGCCTCTCTTTGGTCAAATTCAAGCCGAGCAGTCCAAGGAAGATCGGGAATCAGAAATATGGACTTTGCATTTTGATGGAGCAAATTCCAGGGAAGGTAATGGGGCTGGGGTATTGTTAATCTCCCCTACAGGAAAATGGGTACCGCTGTCTTTCAAATTGGAGTATGAAGCTACAAACAATGTAGCTGAGTATGAAGCATTGTTATTAGGCCTACAGATAGCTAGAAACATGGGCATCCAATGTCTGAAAGTGTTGGGAGAATCTGAGCTAATAGTGAGGCAGATTAAGAATGAATGTCAAGCTAAACATCCTCGGCTCAGAGTATATAGAAACGAAGTATGGGACATGATAGAAAATTTCTTCTTAGCATTTAATATACAGTTTATGCCCCGGGAACATAACAGAATAGCAGACTCTCTTGCTGTGGCTGCCAGTACGTTCCGGCCTCCTCAGAACCCATTGTTAAGATATGAAGTGGAGGTACGTTACAGACCATCTATCCCAGACAATATAAAGCATTGGAAGGTCTTTGAAGATGACGAACAGATGAAGAGGTTCATGGAGACAGTGGGATAATTCACAGGTATGGAAATTGATGATGATGAGGAGGAAGAAGCTGAAAACATCGCTGGAGACAAATGGGAAGAGAGTATAGCAGGAAATAAAGTGCTGCAGTTGAAAGGAAATGTCATCCCTAGAGGTCTAGTGCCTCTAGAAAGATTATTCAATAAGAATGATGTTCCCATGCAGCCAAACAAAGCAGTAGAAGAAGACCAAATGAGAGATTTGAATCTGGGTACTGCTACTGATCCCAAAATTGTTAAATTATCTAAAACAATCTCAGAGGAATATAAGGAAAAGTATTTGAAGTTATTTCAGTCTTATAAAGATGTTTTTGCCTGGTCCTATGAGGACCTAAAAACTTTTGATGTAAATGTTATACAACACAAGATTCCACTCAGGGAAGATGCAAAGCCATATAAACAGAAGCTCAGGCAGATTAATCCCCTGCTTCTTCCCTCAATTGAGAAAGAAATTAGAAAATTGTTGAAGGCCAAAATAATTGTGCCCTTGAGGTACTCAAAATGGATAGCGAATCTTGTTCCTGTCAGAAAGAAGAACGGAGAAATCAGGCTGTGTGTGGATTTCAGAAATTTGAATTGAGCATCTCTCAAAGACAACTATCCACTACCTAAAATGGATCGCATCCTGCAGAAAGTGGTGGGAGCATCCAGAATGTCAATGATGGATGGATTTTCAGGCTACAATCAGGTAGCTGTTTTCCCAGAAGATCAGAAGAAGACTGCGTTCACCACGCCATGGGGAACCTTTATGTATGCAAGGATGCCTTTCGGACTGATCAATGCAGGTGCTACTTTTCAAAGGGCAATGGACATAGCCTTTGTAGGAGAACAGGACAAGTTTCTAGTAGTATATCTCGATGATATCACGGTGTTCTCAAAGAATGATGATGAACATATTACGCATTTGAGAAGAACTTTCGAAAAATGCAGAAGGTATGGCCTTTCTCTGAATCCCCAAAAATCTTTGTTTGCATTAGATGAAGGAAAACTCTTAGGACATATCGTGACTAAGGATGGTGTAAAAATTGATCCTAAGAGAGTTGAAGTAATAAATAGCATTTCTCTGCCAAGAAATAAGAAAGAAGTACAGGTGTTTTTGGGCCGAATAAACTTTTTAAGGAGATTCATTCCTAACTATGCAGAAATAGTTAGGCACATAACCAATATGTTGAAAAAGGACAATGAAGTTAGGTGGTCCCAGGAGTCTAGGGATGCATTCACCAGAATTAAACAAGCATTTGCTGAAGCTCCTGTGCTAGCAGGACCAGATTACAGTAAGCCATTTATGGTATTTTCATTTGCTTCACCTCACACAATCGCTGGAGTATTACTACAGAAAAATGGAGAGGGATATGAACAGCCCATAGCATTCTTCAGTCAGGTGTTGTATGATGCTGAATTGAAATATAATATACTGGAGAAGCAGGCATATGCCCTGGTAAAGTCCCTTAAAGCTTTTAGAGTTTATATTTTGCAATCCCATATTACTGCTTATGTTCCTACAGCAGCTGTAAAAGATATTCTAGTTCAGGGAGACAGTGAGGGCAGAAGGGGAAGATGGATTGCAAAAATTCAGGAGTATGATTTAGACATAAAGCCTACTAAATTGATCAAGGGACAGGGACTTGCCAAGATGTTATCTGAATCCAATCATCAGGCTCTGGGCATTAATCTATCCATGGTGGCAAATGAAGAATCAGAAAAAGAAGAGGAGCAACATGGACTAGAAATGGCCACACAAAAGGTACATGTGAAATATCTGACTAGTCCGTGGTATAAGCAAATAGTTGAATATCTGTTGACACTTAGCTGTCCTCCAGGATGTGACAAGGTAAAGTACAGAGCTGTAAGGATGAGATCTCAGAAGTATGTCATTGCTAATGGACAACTCTATTGGAGAGACCCTCTGGGTATATTGCTGTTATGCCTCACAGAAAATGAAGTGCAGAATATAATGACAGAATTTCATGAGGGAATATGTGGAGGACACTACAGCTGGAGGGCTACAACCAATAAAATCTTGAAGGCTGGTTTTTACTGGCCGAAATTGTATTCAGATACCTTTGCTTGGGTCAGAGCATGTGACAAGTGCCAAAGGTTTGCAGAAAGACAGAAGTTAGCATCTTTGCCCTTGATTCCCATTCATGTAAATGAACCCTTCCAGAAATGGGGATTAGACTTTATAGGAGAAATACACCCCCCATCAAGTGGCCAACATAAATGGATACTGACAGCCACAGACTATTTTACGAAATGGGTGGAAGCCATACCTACAAGAAGAGCTACAGATGCTGTAATCATGAATTTTATAGAAGATAATATCATATCTAGGTTTGGCTGTCCTGCAAGGATTGTAACTGATAATGCTCAAGATTTTAAGTCTGCCAGATTTGTAAATTTCTGCCAAAGATATAATATTGTATTAACTCATTCCATAGCATATTACCCCCAGGGGAACGGTTTAGTAGAATCATCCAATAAAACCCTGGTGAGGGCCCTGAAGAAAACAATAGCTGAAAATCAGAAAAACTGGGACTCTCAATTGAAGTTTGCTCTGTGGGAAAATAGGATAACCAGCAAAAGAGCAACAGGCAGGTCTCCATATGAGCTGGTGTATGGGTGGGCTGCAGTATTTCCTGTGCAATTGGCATTGCCAGTGGCACGTTTTATGCAGGAAAACCAGGAAGAACCAGATGAGATGATTAGGAGAATTAATCAGCTGGTAGAATTGGAGGAAACAAGAAACCAGGTAGACCAGAGACTAATAGAATACCAGGAAAAAATGAAGAAGGTCTTTGATCAGCATGCAAAGGATAGGAATTTTCAAGTTGGAGACCTGGTTCTTAGATGGGATGTTCGCAGAGCAGAAAAGGGAAAGCACGCTAAGTTTGATCCATTATGGTTTGGTCCATTCAGAATCGTGAGTCAGGGGGGGAATAATACTTTTATGTTGGAGAATCTACAAGGTGATTTGTTGGATGCGCCCGTGAATGGCCAATTCCTCAAGCCATACTTTCAATTCTGACCCAAGTAAAGAATGCCAGACTGTATATACTGTATATAAATCGCTTTGACTTTAATTTTTGCAAAGGAGGAAGAATGTTGATAATCACCTGGAGGAGAAGCGCCGAGAGAATAGAGAAGCGAAATGAGGAATTGAACGGTCTGCATGTTCTCGACATGTCCGAGGACGAACATGCCGTCCCCAGATGGAGCCGATGTTGTACATATTTCCTCCTTTATTCAAATTCTCACCATATTTTCTTTTAAATCCATTTTCCAATGTTTTTGAGATCAAAAACCCCGATATCTCCATTTAGTTTTATTGTCTCCGCCCGAAGATTTACTCTATAAGGTTTAAAACACGCATATTTTATACATCGGGCCGAAGCCCCTTAGACCTTAGCCCCTCCCGCCTTGATTTTCATACGACCTGGGCTCCAGGACCACCGGCCGAAAGGGAAAGGGGCTTATCGTTTATTACCCAGGGCGCCGTCGCAACCGTCCGATCAAATTAAATCTACGGCGCAACAGATAACCTATTTGCAGGGCCCCCATATGTACACCGCACGCCCGAAACCGGCAGTATTCCCCCCGCACCACTCTTGTCGGCTGGCGGTATTTACCGCGGGGCCAGCGATTCCACAGGAGTGGTGCCGCGTGTCCTCAGTACGGCTGGGAAACCGCTTTCCTCCCGCGCGCTAAAGATCATACCATTGCCGGGTAGCGGAATTTGTTGGGGCCGTCGGATCTACCAAGCCCGATCTGACGGTGGACTTCCTCTTGAGTTACTCACTTGCTATTTTGTCTCCGCCGTATTGTAGGGCCCGCCACCGTGTCATTTCCACCTACCTCCACCCGTTGATTCCTCCGCCACGTCGTCGCCCCACTTGTCCCCTATACGCCTATGTGTCTCGCCCCCGTATATCCATAACCCTTCTTCCCGCCAGTATATATATATATAGGTGTTTATATGTTTATTTTCATATTTGCCGCTATTCTTTCCTCGCGTCAAGACTATGTTATGTTAAACCCGCATCTCGTCTGTTTATGCAATCCTCCACTGTTTTGTTCCCGCCACCCTCTATGTCAGCATTTTGGGTCTGCGTCCCCATCATCTCCTCCATTCACACTTCCGTCACCTCTGCCTTCGTCTGAGTCAGTTTTTCTAACAATTTCGGGGTTTTGCAGGTTCTAAATGGTAGAGGAGGCGTCAAAATCCACCACCTCCATTGCATAGAATCAAGAATATATCAGAAGGTGATTTCCTGTAGGCGAAATTTAATGAAGAAGCTGGAGCCGGTACATGAAATGACTACAATTAAAGAAAACACAGACAGAGATTCTCGGAACCCTCCAGAGAAGTTCATCTCGCATTTAAGGTTCGGGACTCTAATTCAAAATCAAAGGCCGGGCGTACAGTACTGAATGGAAGATTTTCTCAGGACTCTCATGGTAGCAGATTTACCTTCAGCCAGAAGCATCCCGATGTATATATTTTATTATTTCTGTCTTGTACATAAGGAGATTTTTATCTCCCAGCATTAATTTCTGTATATAGGTGGTTAGGTATTTATTTATAACTTGTCATTCATAAAAAAAGGCGCGAGTGTTTTCCGCCATTGGATTGAAATGTAGTCATTAATTGCTCCTTTTCCTTTCCCCCCTCCTCTAGAAGTTTCAGTCTTCTCTATAAGTACCGAAAAAGAAGACATTGTTAGGGTTCCAGATTTTTGTAAGCAAGCTGTGCAACGAGAAGACTATTGTATTCATCTTGTGACATTTCTGCATGAAGTTTCAGAGCCCGTAGGGTCTCAGTGAGGAGGGGTTATGACTGTGTTGAGGATTCTAGTCTTGGGTATATTACAGTATGTAATTTTTCTTATGTGTTAATACATCATTTCTTTTCAAGCTAAATTTCTTCTTGTATCATGTTCTAGAATGCGAGTGGCTCACTAGTTTGCGGTAAGGATTCATCTTAAGTGGTGCCCTTTCTGGAATTAGTCAAGCGCTTTAAATAGGCCTAGAAGTGATATGCTGTTCCATGTTCACTCTTTTCATAATTTCTGCTATATTAGTGGCTTAAGGATTCGTAAATTGATGCGCCCTTCTGCCAGTAATATCTTCTTATGTTTCCTCATTGTACATCTGTGCGCAATCTCTGTGATATATTATTGAATCGGCCCTCTTTACAGTAAAGCGGTCTCTTAACTGTCTGATACTTTCGTGCTGAAGTCTTACTTGATGTCTTTACATTACTCCTATCCTTGTATCAGCCTCTGAGAGAGAATTTGGACCAATTCAATCTAATTCAGTTTCCTTGTTCAGAACGAGAGATAGTAGGTGAGTCCCTTGGACTGACAACCCAAACTATAAAGGACTCCTTGCTATATTAAGATGTCCTAGGCACTGGTCTATGGCAACTCTAGGTTGTCTCTAGGAGGGTGACAAAATCATCCACAACACCCTCTACTGCCCAGCAGTAGTGCCATATTCTACTCCTACAACATCATGAAAACTATGAGAGAAAATCTACCCTTGCTTTCCCAAGAACATCCCAAGCAACAAAGTCTTTTGTTGCCTCCTCATACTTCCATCATCCAAATCATGTAGTGAAAACATGGTGATTGACATGAAGAATGTTATGTCACCACAATTTGTCCATACTCCTTGTTGCCCCATGATGCAAGTATCCTGCCACATACCCTTGGAAAGAGGATGATGACCAAACTCTTTCAAGAGTAACCAACGCAGCCAAGCCTCCTATTTCCAGGTATCATAGATTTGCAAGTAGCTTCCAGCTTATTTCCCATCATCCACACCCATCCATCCACATGTGGGTGCCTTCCATCTTGTTCTTCCTTAGCACTCTCCCAAGGAAGACTGTCATTCTCCCAAATCAGATCTCTGCTCTTGCATTTCATGGGATGTTGAAATGCAATCTTCTCAAGGATCAATTTGACCCCATAAGGACCCAAATAGGTGGTAGGCAAAAACCTCCCATCATGATGTCTATGGCTCAAGAAGTGTCCAAAACACACATGAGAGATGTTATCCATCTGAAGATGTCCTCCATCATCTATCTGTTCCTCCTTGAATCCATGAAGATCCAAGGGTGAGAAGGAAAGAGCCTCCTCAGACAGTTCAAGAACTTTTCACTTCATGATGTGTTGAAGTGCACCTCCAATGAAATCTCTCCATGATATTTTCTCCTCATACATGGCCTTCCAAAACCAAAGAGGCCTTGGATCTGCTACAGGTAGAAGTTTCTCTTTGAGCTGGGGAGTGCTCATTGAGAAAGTGTCATCTAGAAAGGAGAAAGGGTTTATCACTTCAAGATGTCTACTATCTAACATTCTTTCCTCCTCTGCTTCATGAATGAAGCTATCATGTGAATGCTCCTATAAGTCATGGGTCCTCTTTTCTTCATCACTGCCTTTGCATAGCGCAGTGCAACTCTGTTGCTGTAAATCAACAACATGCAAAGATGTAGATCCCTTCATATGGTTTGCTGAAATAACAAGAGATGGAAATTCAAGCATACCTTGGTGAGATGTAGAAGCAAGAGCTCCTTTCTCAGCTATGCTATCTTCCTCCACTGCTGAACATGAAGGTTGCTCCTCCAAGGTTGTGACAGCATTGGTACATGCTTCCTCAAGAGGTGGTGAGGATCTCTCTTCCTCTAGCTGAATGAACTGAGGTAAAGCTAGAGTCTCCTTAGAGGCTCTAGATTTCGCTTTGTATTCACTTATAATCTCAGATTCCAAGTTTTCCCTATGTCTCTTGTCTTCTTCTCTTTGAGAATAGTAAGTGCATGGTTCTTCCTCTTCTTGAAACCCTCTAGGATTTTCACTGCAACTCTTCATCTGCTTAACCTCCAAAGGGAGGTCCTTTCTAGATCTAAAAAATAATGAGAGTAATCTCATCTTATTCATCAATTTGATCTTCTTGAGCTGAGACTCACATTCTGAGCCAAGAAAGATGCTCTGATACCACTGTATTATCCCAAAATAGGGATTTTCTACAACAATAATAATATCTTAAGATATTATAAAGTTGGAGATTCATCTATATATCTCATAACAGGTGTTAAAAAATACTAATTCCTTCAGTAATATGATCAACAACAAGAATTATGATTCATTTCTTCAACCAAAAGTGGGGAAAAGCAGCTGTTTCAGCCCTAAAAATGTCATTTTCATAGATATACGTAAAAATAAGGGGAAATGACGGTGCTACCCTTTATCTTAGGTCATTTTGGACTCACATACCAAATTTCAGCAAAAACAAATGACTCTAGCTATGTTAAACAGGTCTCCCATTCCCGATATGGCTTAAAAATGCCCAATCCCCATGACTTGACTCAACAGGAATTAAATGAAGCTTATGTAGTGTGATTTTCTGAAGGTTTTAGACACAATATGTCATGAAAATCAGATCAGGAGTTTATTACATGAAAGTGTAGAGAAAAATGGAGATCCATCTCCTTTACGCTTCAAAGAGAACAACTCGGCAAGGGTTTCATGAGATACAATGCATAGAAGTGCAGATATGTAGATCTAGATATGAAAAATGCAGTTTTACTGTATATCTAAATACATATAGTTGTAAAATACAAGAATTAGAAGAAGAACGAAATACAAATATTTCCGGGAGAAGGGTTGGCCCTTCCTCCAAGGAAAAAGCTCAAAAGCAAGGGTTATAACCCTTCTACTGCAAATATCTAGAAAAAGGATGAAGTTTCTATAGGAAAATGTACATTTGATGCTAGAGAATTCTTTTTCCACATGACAAGATAAAAATCTGAAGCCAAAACAGCTAATACACTCTTCCAGGAGGTTAAAAGACACACTCACTGAGAAGAGGCACTAGTATAATCTAGATCTAAGAAGATCTAGTCTCCACTTGCTGCAGCTCACTGAAACAAGTAAACCCCAATAGGATTTACATTATCTAAGGGAGATGGAGCTTGACCATATGCCTGATAGTAGAAGAGAAGTACAATGCCCTCCAAGAGCTACTCAATGGAAGGAGAGAGAATCCCTAAACAGAAAATCCTCACAATTCTTTGCTAAACAGCCAAGAGAATGAGATATGTCTGAACATAAAATATACTCTGAAAATATAATATCATGAACAACATTCTCTTGAGCCTTCCCCTTCCTTTTATAAGATGAGATCTTGAGAAACCATAAACCACCTTCAAACTTTAGCTCCTTTCACATGAAGATCCTCCATCTAAAACTACGCTGATCAACAAGGAGGTTCAATGCATCTGGACAGTGTTGTGATTTGGTCCTGTTGACCCAGTCAATCTGCCCCATCCCTTTTCACACTCAAGTGAAATCAATCTAGCTCACAAATTTCTGCCTATGCTGATCCTTGTTCACACTGAACTGGTTTTATTGATGATCTCTTCTTCTTCATGCATGCATGTTCACGTAGTCAAACTTGACTATGTCCTCATCCATTTTCCCTTGTTCACACCCATAAGTGTAAAATCTAGCTACTGTGATGATCCCTTTCACATTACAAGGGTATTTTATTGAGACAGCGCTGATTTACCTCTGTTCACATTGGGCATTGATTTATTTTGATGTTTTAAGGAGTTTACATGTCATCCTCTACATTTTATTCATTATTTAAGAAAATCAACACAAAATGAAATATTCCTATTAGCTTGGGCTAATTAGGAATATTACATCCTGATATTATCTAATCAATATTGTTCTTTGCAACTACATTTTAACCCAATTCAAATCTAACTTCAATAAAACCTTAACGCAAATGCAGATATCGTGCAAATAGAGATCTATTCTCTAACAGATTGAAATTAACAGAAACTAATATAACTCTTGCATAATTTGAGAGATCTATAATTAAATCAGAAAATTACACATCAAATAACATAAACTGTAGAGGATCTATAAGAAAATCAACACAATAACACATAAATAGAGATCATGCAAATCAACCAGTAATTCTGTGAAAACTTCTCTTTATTAGTAGATCTTCAATGATTACAATTCTTCTTACGCACATAGCTGCAGAGTCCTCGCACACAACCCAAGACTTAGGTCTCCACACACACAGATGCAGGAGCCTATATCTACTTATACTTTTCACAAAACTTTACCAAATCACATAAACATCAGACCATCTCAATTGTCTTAAGTTACTCTTCACTCGATTCTTACATGCATTTTTATATGAATTCGATGCGCTAAAACCATGGACTAAAATTGTGGTTTGAGCCCCATGTTTTACCCTTTTACACATTACAAAAAGAAGGAACTTTGACCCTCCCCAAATCCCCTTGATATATTCAATTTTATTTAACAAAATAGACAAAATAGTCTTAAACTTGATCCTAGGGGACCCTAGCCCAATAGGACACCAACACAAATTCATGACTCCTGCTTGAGTTAATTAGGTATATATTCTTGCATCTTGGCTTTAAAAACTTGGATGGATTCCTACAGAGGCCTAATGCCCTCAGAACTCTATGTGGCATAACTCTGTGGTTCCTCAACTAATTTTTCTATGGTCGGCCCCTCTTCTATTAAGCTGATGTTGCATTGAGTCTGGCGGACTCCCTTCAGCACACCCTCAATGTTTTGTGACAATTGTAGTGTTTCATCTGCCCAAGGTTGGGTCCTTGCTTCCAAATGTTGCTCCTTGCAACGCAGCATATCCATTTCATCTTGAATATGTCGGTTCTCCTACGACTGAGCTAATCTCTGTGTAGGAACAAGGGTGCGCCACGACTCGAATTTCATAAAATTGTAGTTTCTTATCCTGAATGTCTGCCCACAACTGCTGCAATACAGGATCTTCATGGATAGAGGACCATATCCCCAACACGTCTTCAAACAAGTTGTTGCATTTTTTTATAGCGACAGTAATGCTAGTCGTTTCCTCCTTAAAAATGGCAGCTCTTTATGCCCAAAATTATAGTGGTGTCTTAGGTTGTAGCTTTGTTTGTATGTCTGCGATCTTTAGCTCCAGGTCCATGTACACTGTCTCTATTTCTATCTTGGAATACTTTATCATGACTGTAAGAGTCTCTAGATTTCTAGTGGTCGCAATGTCATCTTGTATCAGAAACCATGAAATCTCATAATAGAGTCGTTTGATGAGTGTTTCTAGTTGTGCGCACTGGCTCTCTACAACGCTTCATGCTTGGTCGACTATCTGCTTACTCTTATGTAATTTTTCAGCTTGCTTTTGTTCTTCTTTCATGGTGCGTGATGCATAGTACTCCCGATACTTCAATTAATTAACTATAATCATATGTATTGCATGAAACTGACTACTGGGCAATACAACCAAGTTGACTCAAGTCTCTGACCATGAGCGGGTGGTAGCACACTGTCCAAGATGAGAGGAATTGAGTGTTGCACCTATAATCTGAACTAATCTGCTTTCCACGGTCGACCCAACGACTAGGGTGTTGACTGATATCCTGCTCGCTTGATCCACGCTCGCTTGAACCTTTATCTATTGCAGTCCCTGCTGCACATGATCAATGACGGTCTTGTACTGTTGCTCGATAGTACTCTAGGATTCTTCCATGATGTTTTTTACCACATTTCCAATCTCATAAAAATCACCTTTTTCTAATACCAAAGGCTCCATTCCAATATTATTTGTTTCTTTCTTCTTTCTGCGCAAGATTATCAATGTTTGGGGCCCTCTCTTAGTGCTCCAACGGATGTCTATCTGGGTTTAAGGTGCCCCTACACTATCTACATCAATATCCTCCAACTCTGCATTGTTGGGAACATCTACAATGTCCTTTGGTTGTTTCGTTGTCTCTTTCATCGTCGTGGGATCCTACGTATCTTTCTATGTATATTTCTTGGTGCTTGGCTTGGATGCAGATGGCTTAGGCTGAGTAGAAGAGGTGGCATCGATATCTGTTGCTACAATCAACTAGGTAGGGTTTGAGTTGGTAGTTACCTGGATGAGGTCATATTCCATCACAAGGTAAGGCAAGTCATACCAAACCTTGAAATATCGGCCTTCATGTGGATGTGCACATTATGAAAATATGCCCTGAAGTCTGCAATGTGCTTGTATTTCTCATACAATGTCGACAATAGGCGAGACTTTGAAAAAACTGCCTGGTGAAGCTCTATTTGGAATAATACGCAAAAGATCTTATTCTCCGTCACTCTTGAAGGATTCTTCGTGACCCAGAGGGATGCATAGCGCGTTAATTCACATAAAATAGGTTCAATTTTAGGGATATGTGACGCATAATGGGAAAATTTTCCTTCCTCCTGCGTCGCCCAGACATTTTCTAAGAATTCTTGGCACATGTGCTTGGCCCAATTTTAATGCAACCCTTTGATGCATTGTGCTTCTAATGCAATGACTAGCTTCAAAAATTCTATGGCGTGACACTTCCTCATTAATTTTCATTCCAAGAATTGTGTAGAGAACCTAACCACATGGTCATTAATTGTGCTAATAGAAAATACTCTGGTGTTGCAGACCACCCCATATTTCTTCTTCATATTCTCTACAAATTTCTTCTCCTAGCCCTTCCCTTCGAAGGATTCAGCTAGGTCTGCTCCTTGGTATGGAAACCCTGTAATCTAGTGGATTAACATATCCTCAACGTGAATCCTCATTCCCATCCAAAGGTAATTATCATGCACCAGCATCAGAAACTAGCGTAGGAAAACATGTTTGATGGTGCTGCGACCAAAGTGGGGAACGTGTAGCAGGCTGAGGAGCCCGACCTTCTGCAGCCCCAAAGCCCATTTCTTTGGCTCTACCTTGATGACTCTTGTTTCATATGGGACTTGCTCCCAATACTGGAACGACACAAGATCATGAAATTTCACACAGTCGACCAAATACCAATGTTCTAACATCAAAGAGGGGACCCATCTAAGTAGGTGACCCTCGACTGGAGCATTCTCTAGCATCAAGAGTGTATCAATTCATGCTTTGACCTTATCAGGATCTCTTGTAACATCTACTGACTTCTTCCTGGGTGCCATATATGGAGGTAACTTGAAAATTGGCTCAACCTCATCAGCAAATGATTCCTCTAGCTCAGTTACCTATGGTTCTTCTTCCATTGGTTTCTATTGTCTCTCAGCGTGAGGAGTCGGTTTTGACTTCGGGGACTTCAGTGGAGACTTCCTGGTACCTAAAGTTTTCTATTTCTTTTATTGTTGCGCGCCACTCACACCAAGTGATTGTGGCTAAGTAGGGGTAGGCCTAGTGGGAGTAATGGTTTTGGGAATAAAATTTCCTAAACCCTGTTGGCGCAACTTCTCTTCAAGCAGTTCCCAAGCTGCAGACATAAAAAATGGCAAAGAGAGTGGGAGCTAAGGGAAGACTTCGATCAGATCACTCAGAAAGAAAATGGGACTTATGCAGACCTTCATTCCATATTTATAGCGATGTCATGGCCTAAACGAGCTTATGTTCATTGAATAAACTCCATTAATGCTCAAACAACCCCAAATCTAACATAATCTCCTCATTAAATGTAGGTTACCCACTCCTCCAAATGGTAATAAAGCTGTCATATCCAGTTTTACTATTCCAATGGCTAGTTTTTGGCTTTTCTATGACTACAACCTCCTTCTGGCATAGACCCTATGTTGGCTTCGCAGATACCTGCGTGCCTTCAAACTTCGTCACCCAAAAGTTTGATAATAATTTTCATACCCTCTAACAGACTTCTTTATAGTCATGCACCCATTCATAACTATTCGAAGTGCTAAGACATTCTTCTAGCCATGTATTCATTTAACGCACATAGGGATGGGGTCATCCCTATAAGGTTTTAGTCAAGTACCATTAACATATCTAGGAGGGAATTCACCATTAAGGTAGCCAAATGAACCGAAGCTCCTTCTATGAGTTCCTTGATAATATAGGGCCCAAGCTAATGCATATTGAACTTCCGTGGAAGGCACGCAAAATTACTATCATAAAGTAACACCAAATCCTCCTTCTTAAAAATATTTTTTCTGATATGTCGGTCATTCCAAGCCTTCTCGTGAGCCTTCGACACTTGTTGGTGAAAAAAAAAAATGAATATATCTTCTTCCAATGCAATAACCTATGACAACCACTCCTCCATTATGTTTGGATCAGCCATGTTGGTGACTATTGCGATGTGTAGACTAGGGACAATGTATTCCATCGGCATCATGACCTCCTGTCTGTATACCATCCTGAAAGGTGTTTGTCCCGTCATCTTCTTGCACGTGGTCCTATACGCCCACAGAACAATAGATATGCACACATCCCATTCATTGTGATCGACATTGCATATCTTCGTGAGCACATTTTCTAGTCTCTTATTGAACGCTTCTGGATCCATTCTCCTGATAATGATAAGACATGTTCTTCTGATGATGTATTCTGAATTCTTTTGTCAGCGCCTAAATGGTCACATTTAGAAAATTCATATGTTAATCACTCATCAGAATTTTGGGACATCCAAACCTGGTTAGAATGTTCTCGAAGATAAAGTGCGCAACCATATCTGCACTGCAATATTTCATAGGTTGAGCCTCTGCCAACCTAGTCAAGTAATTTGTATCAATGATGATATATAGCACTCCAGTATTCTTCCTCGGGGGGTTAATTAGTATGAAAAAATCAATTTCCCACTTGTCAAAGGCCTGCAGAGTTACCTGCAGTTGTAGTGGCATTTCATCTCTGCATGAGGGTCTTCCCATCCTATGACATACATCACAAGCACAACAATATTCCTTTGAATCAACATGCACCATAGGCCACCACAACCCTACCCTTGAGACCTTATGCACTATGATTTTTCCATCATAATGACCACCTGCAACACCTCCATGTGCTTCAACCAATATCATTAGGGAAATTTTGAGGTCTAAAGTGGCCCTCCTATGAAAAAATGTAATATTCCAAATTTTTCCTTCAATAAATTGGAATATTAAATTTTGTCAATTTCACTTATGAGTTGAATAATTGGGTGAGGAGGCCCAAACACAATAAAAACATGGATTAAAACCCTCTTAGTATGAAAGGGAATCAGCAATAGAACTAGATTTCACACCCTCATGTGTGAAAGGAGACATTTGCAAAGAGGTTGGGTCAATTTTGACCAAGTCAAACAGTGCAGAGTTATGAGGTGGAGAGCATCTTGTGGGACAGCGCAGAGAAAGAGGAGGGAATATTCCTTGAAGGAGGAAACCCTAAAGAGTGAGACCCATGGAGAGGGAGCTCTCATCTTTTTAAAAGGAGGGCAAGGCAGCCATTTTTTCTCATGCATATGATTATTGATTTCCTGTCTGCTTAGACATATTTGCAGTCTCCAGTTGTTTAGTTGAGTTGCAATGCTGATTAGCACGAGGGATTCCTGTTTAGGATTTACTCTCCTTCTTGAGAGGACTCTTGAGGGATTGCACTTCATTTCTCCACATCTAGGCTCAAGGCGAAAGCCATTCCTCCAGCTACAACGTTATTTCTGCTGAAGTAGAACGTTGTAATTGTAGGGTGTTGCAGTGGAGATCCCATAACACCATTCCTTGGCTTATTTTTCAGAGGAGTGGGCCTTATTTCCTTTGGGAGATTAGTAAGGAAGGATTCTGAGCATATTGTAGATCTTGGCACTTGGCCAAAGCATTTTATTCCACCTGCAGCGCAGTATCCCTCAGTGACTACATTATTTTCAGAGCACACTTGTAGTGAGGGTTTGCATTGTTGATTAGAGGGTGAGATCTTCAGTGATAGGATTAGCCTTTCACTTGGAAGATCCATTGGAGGAGGTCTAATCCAGATTGCTCATGATCTTCAACCATCTCCATCCAGTTCCAGTTTTGAGTTGCAGCTGCTACCCAACAACTCCGACATTTTTGCTATTTTGTATATTTCAGCCAATCCTTCTCAGGATTGATGTATTATTATTTTTCAGGGGTTTAGAGCTTGCTCCCCCATTTATTTGAGCCATATATTGTCACATCCTTGTATTTTTATCATTTCTATAGTAGCGTCTCATATAAACTGTGCATTCATAGGCCAAGGTTTATATATATATAGCAGTGTTCTCCAGATTCTTATACATGTGTTGTTGAGGCTTCATTGCCTAACTTGAGTGACTGTTTCCTCAAGGAATTGCACTTATTTTATTGCTATAATATCACTTTTTGGATATTTACATCTTCATCTACTCAGTCTCATTAAAATAACGTTATTTCTAGATTATAAGTTCTTGCTTTTGTTGCAGTCCCTTCATCGGGCACTTTCTAAGGACAACTAGGTGTGGGAGATCTGTTTAACCCACCTAGAGGGATTTATTATGAGCCACCTCTTGGATTTCATACTTAGACCCATTTTTCTAAGAATCAGATGCCAGTTTCAATTCTGTCAACGACCATTATTTGGAAAATTTGTTTTCCGGTCATTCATACTAAGCAGTTCCATTTTGGGATATTACGGTGGTATCAAAGCATATTTCTTGGCTCGACCTGGTCTCAGCCTAAGAATACAAAATAAGATCAGAATGATGAAGAAGATGAGATTACTCTCATCAGTGTTTAGAAATAAGAAGAGACTCTCCAAAGATGAGGAGCAAGAAGAATAGGAAGGACCATGCACTCCCTATTCTCAGCGAGAAGAAGACAAGCATGAAGGACACTTGGATCATCAGATTCTAAGTGATTACCTTTTTGAGTCAAAATATCAACCTAGAGCCTTCAAGGAGACTCTAGCTTTCCCACATTTCATCTAGTTGAAGGAAGAGAAGAGACCCTGCAGTAGAAGATAAATCAAAGGCAATAGATTTTTGTTGTCTACCTTTGATGGGTCATCTACAGCAAAATATTGGGTGAGGATGTTGGAGGCATTTTTCCTATTACATCTTGTAGTGGAGGAAGAAGCTGTTGAAATATCAGTGCTGCACTTGAAGGGTGGAGCCTATGTTTGGTGGTTCAGCCACTTGAGCAATGCAAGGGTGAAATGTTTTTCAAAGTTCACTCCAAGGTTGATCAAAACCTTTGATGAAGAAGGAACAAAGGAGGAAAAGCTCACACCACCACTGGAGGAGCCTTGTAATAACTTTGTCACACTCATAGAGGAGCAGCCACATGCAGAAACAGTTGGGGCAGCCAACACATTGAAGGAAGGAACTCTTGCATCCCTACAAGGGATTCCAAAATCTCATCAAGGTATGAAGAAATTTCCACTATCTATTGTTACCACAAATTCTTTTGATAGTTGTGGAAATTTGCTTTTGCATGACCAAGGGTCAAATCACACTACTAACCTAGAGTAGTAAGATTGCACTGCGTTGTGAAACATGGAAATATTCAAGGAGGAAATAAACCATCATCCTCATGAGCCATTATTGGATTGCATGACACATTTGAGGTTGGGGTTTGAAGACTTGAAGAGAAGGATGGAAAATAGTAGACATCTTGAAGTGAGAAGCCCTTTCTCCTTTCTAGATGACCCTTTCTCAATGAGCTCTCTCAGCTCAAAGAGAAACTTATACTTTCAGCAAATCCAAGACCTCATTGGTTTTGGAGGACTATTGTTGAGAGGGAGATCTCATGGAGAGATTTCATTAGAGGTGCACTTCAACACATCATGGAGTGAAAGGATTTTATTCCTTTCTCACACTTGAATCTACATGGATTCAAGGAGGAGAAGATAGAAGATGGAGGGCATCTTAGGATGGATAACATCTCTCATGCTTGTGTTGGACATTCCTTGAGCCATACACATCATGATGGGAGGTTTTCTCCTACCACCTATTTGGGTCCTTATGGGATCAAATTGATCCTTGAGAAGATTTCATTTCAAATTCCCATGAAATGCAAAGAGAGAAATTTGATTTGGGAGGATGGTAGCCCTCATGGGAGGAGTACCAAGATGAAGAGAAGAAGGAGACATCCAGAAGTGATTGAGTGGATGTGGTTGATAAGAAAGGAGCTGGGAGGCTACTTGCAAATATATGACACTGGGCACAGGAGGCTTGGTTGCGCTGGCTTCTCTTGAAGGAGTTTGGCCATCACTTGGCATGCCCTCTTCCAAGGAGGATGGGGATGGAGAAGAGGTGGCAGGATGCTTTCATCATTGAGCAGCATGGAGTATGGATGCATGGTGTTGATGTGACATACATATCATTTATTATGTACTCATCACAGACATTGTATGATGGGAGCATAAGGAGGCAGCAAGCACTTTGGTTGCTTGAGCTGTACTTGAGAGAGCAAGGGTAGATTTTCTCTCACATGTTGTGTGATGTTGCTGGAGTAGAAGAGAGAACTCTCAAAGTTCAAAGGGGCTACTCCTTGGCCTTGGATGATTTGGAACCGCTTCCATCTTGGGAGGTATTCCACATTTGCAGCAGCATTACTAGAGGAGTCTTTGACAAGGAGCATGTGAAAGAACAGAGCTTTGTATTGGCAGGAGCTAATTTGCATGAGCTCACAGTGCTGCCACTTTGGAGCAGGGACTTATGGATGGAATGTCCCCAGGATCATTTCACATTGTATGCACTTGGTGAACAAGGAGGAGGTGAGGATGATAGAGTAGTGGATAGAGACATCTATCACTATGGCATATTCTTCTTGACTTGGATTTCGAAGCATGAGAAGGATGATTTTCAACACCTTTTGGTTATTTTCCTCTTCATATGTGCCAAACACTGCTGGAGGACTCACTCATGGATCCATGTACCATCTTACTTTCGGCATATAGTAAGGAGTTTGTTTTTACATTCATTTATTTTCATACTCTTCTTAGTTACTATGCGATTGCATTGCTTCACAAGAGGAAAGCTTTTCACATTTGCTCCATGATCATTGTTGGGACAATCTATATGATAGGGGCATCCATATTTTATGGCCTTGGTGTTAGTATGAATTCTTTGTCGAAGTGTACGAAAAAGAACCACTTTAGCTACGCATAACTAATAGCCCTAACAACAATAATGGCTGCAAAACATCTTCAGATCTGCAATTAGTAGTTAAAGTGCTGTAACAAACAGATCTATAAATGGAAAGACATTAAGCAGTAAAGTAAAGAGTTTGCTCCATGCATCCAACAGACAAGACAAGAACACGATTTTTGAATGAATTTTTATATTACAGGGCACCTGGGGGGAAACAAGAAGGTGTATCCAGATCTCCTCAATGGGATGGGTTCTTTGTAGTCCTCAGCACTTCAGATCTAAGCTTTCTCTCTCTTGTAGATGTAGAAAACACAATGTAGAAGGTAGAGCTCAATGGGAGCAAAATGGCAGAAATGAGACCAAGTGTATAGATCCAGAGTGATCTAATATGCAACAAAAGGTGAAGAATGATGGGGAAAACCCTCCTATTTATAACAAAATATTGGGTCATTCTAGATATTGGTGCATGATTAAAATAATGTTAATCAAATCTAGATCCACCTCTATGGAATATTTTATTATTATTTGTTGGAGGGAAAGGGTGTTTTGACTTGGGTCAAATCCCTTGATTAGTGAAGAATAAATAAATAAGTGATTTATTTATCTTTTTAAGGAAGTGGTTGGGATATAATCAAATAAATAATGATTTATTTAATTAATGGTGGTTGATTTGGTCATATTTAACAAAGAATATTATTTAAATAATTATTCCTAGAAAATAATAAGATAACTATGGGTTTATCTCATTAATTTCTTTGTTTTTGGGTTAAACATGACTGGGAATAATAATTAAGTTATGGTTTAATTAATTATTCCTTTTGGGGTTTCCTAATTAACATAGTGAAAGCAGTTTTACTTGGGGTAAAACTGGTCTTACATGGTGTACTTGGGTCCATCTAATGATGAAAAGTTAGATGACCAAAAAATGGTGTAACAGATTGCCCCCCAGCGTGCCAGTGTCAGGAGCAAATCGTATGACCGAAGTACGTTGTAAGAAGACAATCACTAGACAACAAAAGGGTATGTCAGAGAGAGAAATATGAGGGAGATAGTGTGCTAAAGGACTAGACCCTGAGGAGACGAGACTCGCAGGTGCAACAAGTCTCTGTTATGAGAGGGTACCTGTGCTGAAGGCGGCGGGGGAGGCATGCCTATGCCCGCCGTGACAAAGTACAAAAGAATAGTGTGTCCAGTGAACAAGGGACCGAACCATAGAGTACAGCTGGCATAATCAAGAGCCAGATAAAAATACAATGAAGAGTCTCACGTACATGCTGTGCCTGGGATAACAGCCAGGACTTATACAATAATATGTGAGTACATGAGATACAAATACAACCCAAATGCCCCCTACAATCGGGGAAGGGCTCACAAAATCTGACTGATACATGCAAATCAAAGAGGCGCTGCAAGCGGCTAAGGACGACATCATCAAATATATGGAGCTGCATCGAAGGCTGTAAGGAAGAGGGCATCCGAGCATGTGGGGGGCTACCTGCAGGGCCACCCCCTCATGAGGGATGAGACATCTCACACACACCCGGGAATCACCAAAAGCCACTGCTGCATCATTGAACCATCAAGCATACGGATCTCGATCATGCTGAAAGGAGCTGGAGAACGTGCGATCAAGGAGCAGGGAGAATCCCTTTGCCTAATCAAGAGCACCGAACAAGAGTGGAGCGGAACCAGGTGCCGCCCTCTGTAGACACGAGCACGGAATGAATGAGGGCGTGTCAACAGAAGGAGGTCTGCCATAGTGGAGACAATGAGAGACCCTCAACTAAGGCACGAGAGAAAAAAGTAGAGCGACGGACAGACTGACACTAATGATGATGGTGAAATGGAAAGGACTGAGTAGCGAATGGACGACTTCCCTTGTTAGAGCATAAAGGGCATGAATGACATGGCAGCAACTGACACAATATCGTAAGGGATAGGGGACAGTGGGACTGAAGGTCATAATATGCGACACAAGAGAGAGACCAAGCAATGAAGGATGGAGGGCTATAGTGGGGTACAAAGGGACGCGGGATAGACTCCATGAATGCGATGATGACTCAACTTGGATGCTCTAAGCAAGGGCGACTCGATGGTGCTGCCACCCAGTAAAAGGCCCAATGGGGGACCATAAAAGCATGAGTACAAGGTGGGGACTCATGACGAAAATCGTCACAAACATGGACAAGTAAGGAGGCAAGATGGTGCCCCAAGTACAAGTGTTGTAAGTGAGGAAATTCGATTTTAAGGAGGGGTGAAGTGACCCTTCTTGGACAAAATAGGTCCTGGCGAAGGATAAAAATAAAAATATGCTGGCTATCTAACAGAAAATAAAACACGCATCTCAGAAAGGAAATGCTAAGGGTAATATTTCTTAAGATAGAGTGCCTTGCGAAGATTGCCTGTGAAGTCTTCTAAAAGGTATGCCCCCTTACCAAGCTCCTTACTGATGATGTAAGGGCCTAGCCATAATGAGTCGAACTTCCTGTGACCAAGGACATCATGGGCTTGGTCATATACTAGAACAAGGTTGCCTTCATGAAAAAGGACGAGGCTGGACTTTTTGGTCATATTGAGCTTTTGGTGCGTTTCTTGGCCGCTTCCATGGTTTGCAATGCAACACAGCGATATTCAGAGGCACGCTCAAGCATGATAAGTCATTGTTCTAGAGGTTGGGTGTCAGGGAGAAGTTCAACAGCTAGAGGAAGGGAAGGGATGTACACTCGATTGGTAAGACAGCCTCCTCTCTAGAAACGAGGTGAGGAGGGTTATGGTTGAGGGGCATGGGTGCCCCCGAGCATAGTGTGGTCATGCCAAAATGTATTTAGAAAAAGGGGAATCTAAACACATTTTAATGATGTGGTGTGCCATTTGTTCTTGTTATGGGTATGCAGTTTGAGAAAGGAAATGGAGGATTACCAATCTCTTTTGGTACTGCATATGGGGATCAAATGGACTTTTAAGTTTCAGAGTTGGCATACCTGGTTTCACTATCCCAAAAAGAGGATTTTGAGATAATGAACTGATGCTCTTGTAGAAAAGCTAGAGGTTGGTCAACAATAATGTCTAAGAGACTGGGTTGCTGACGGAAGAGGAGGGAACGATAAGAGGTATCATCCCTAGAGTGATCGGAAGTGATATGGGACTTTAGAGGTTCTTCTAAATGTGGAAGAATAATGGTACTAAAGTCAACACGACCAGATATACTAGGAGAGTTATGGAGAATTGCTTCTCTTGGTCTCTCAAATGTGGATGCCCCCTTACCCAAACATTGGGTTTCGATGTAATGGCCACAAGGTGGATGTGGTGTGAACACATGGGTTCGATGTAAGGGGGAATATATAAAGTCAGGGGTGGGAATTTCTTCCATAATGTCATCATCGTGATAAAAGATGGGGTGACTGGTGGAAGAAGGACCACCGGACGTGGTGAAGCGACCTGAATCATCATCATGAGAAGAGAGGTTCACATGCGCATCGTCACAAGGGGTGACCGAAGAGTAAGTAGATAAAGGATCTACCGATGTTGAGCCCAAGATGATCACTGAAGAACGGTCAAGCGAAACAACAGGGGAGGATTCAGATGGAATGGTCCCCGAGGGTCTCATGGATGATGATAGGTAGAAAATGTTGGATGAAGGCTCCGTCATCTCGACATCAGGAGGGGGAATGTCAATGGGAGCAGTCATATCTGGTAGTTCCGCTGAAGCAGAATGCGCAAATATGGGAGAGGTGTACTCATTGCGCTTGGCCTCGAATTGGTGGACCGCGGCAATAGAGGTGCGGAAGTCCTCGAGGCGGGGACAAATATGGGTGTGATGGACATGGAGATCACACAAAGCACGGGGGTGGTTGGTGTGAATAGTCTTGGGGTTCTTGGCCGCGGTTGTGGAAGGAACAGAGGCTTCTGGGACCGCAGACTCAGGGAACGTGACATTAACCATGGGCTTTAGATGAAGTAATTCAGGACAGGTATGGGAGCCGTGACCGACAACATCACACAAAGCACCCTGGATGGTATGCTTTGGAGGCTGAGGAGGAGCAGGGTTTGTCGGGGCAACCTTGTCCTTTGATGCCCCCTTGCGAGCTTTTCCCTTCTTACCCGAAGCGGTCGCAACAGGAGGTGGTTCCTGTTGAAGTGACTGAGGCACTGATGCAACGGGAGAAGCCATGGGGACCGGTTGAACCGGGGTCAAAGCGATATAAGGTTTGGGTTGACCAGGCAAGGTGGGGGCTGGAGGATCAAGGTACCAAGCGGGAATCCCAAGTGTCAAGTTAGGAAGAGAGAGGGTGGCCATGACTGGTACCGTGTACACTCCTGGTGGGGGAGCTAGGAATGGTATCTGACCAGAGGGGACATGGCCAGGTGGGACGGCTCCTAAATGGCTAAGGCCTGGAGGAACCATGCCAGGGGGATAAAGGGGCTTATGACTACCAACTGCAGGTGAAGGGCTAAGAGCAGGTTGCGGAGGGCAAGGTTGCTGACTAGCCGAAGCAGGTTGCTTGAGAGCAGCCCGAGACGATTGCATCATGCAAACATTCGATGAGCTGGGGTCAGAGATAGGAGGAGGGGGGAAACTAGGAAAGGTTCCAAGCAGGGAGGAATCCTTGTAAACGCCGGGGGAGACACTGGTCAAGGAGTCGACGGTGTGTTTGTTGGCTACAGAAGAGATGGTCGTCTCAGGTGAGGTCTGAGATTTTGGCTCATGATATGTCAACTGGTCAATGGTGACTATCTTCCCATTATGGGGGAAAGACATCTTGCGAAAGAACGCGGATGGGACAGCAGACATAGCATAGGTGTAGCTTCGCCCCAAAAGAATGTTGTAGTCTAGTGGGGCGTCAATGACTTCGACGTCAACGCAAACAGTGTTACCGGCGAGTGTGATAGGGCAATTACGGAACAAGCCAATGGGCTGGGAGGCATGACCGTCCCACGCTCTAAGGGTGATCGTGGAAGGGGCCAGCTCAGGGGATCCGAGTTGCTTCCAAACCGAAGCGGACATCACGCAGGTGGATGCCCCCTCATCAATTATACACCGGGATACATTGGCGTTCCGGATTTTGACTGGGATTTGGAAAGCGACGGAAGGAGGAAGAGGGGGATGGTCCGATTGAGTGGCATCGAAAACAATCATTTGGTCATCAGCAGGATCGACAGCGCCCACGGCAGATAGTAGAGCCTTCTTTTGAGAAGGGCACGACTGGAGGAGTTCCAGTGTGGAAATGGCAGCAGGGGATTGTGCCAAATCATCTACTATACTGTACGATTGAGCGGCTCGACCGGAGGCAGCATTTCGGCGTAATGGACCCTTTGGAATCTTTGGGTGAACCTCAACTTTGGGTTGAGGGATGTGTAAGGGGCCACTGGATGTCGAAAGATACGGGGCTTACGAAGAAGGGAGGCTCGGGGAGCGGACGGCGAGCTTGGGGTACGGCGAGACCCGAGTTTGAAGGTTAAGGTCGACGGTTAGGGCGGATCGAGAGTTCATCATGAGGGATCGGCGGTGGAGGAACCAGAAGGGGAAGGTGGAGTGGCCACCTATCCGTTAGGTGGTTGGGTAGCCATGAATCCCTGCTGTGCATTCACCGGCTCTTGAGGGGGCGGTGACGGCTGTTGCAGGGGTTGAGAAGGCAAGAAAGGCGAAAGCGCATATGCTGGAGGAGCTGGCGCACTAGGCTGCGGATAAGGGTAATGGTTGGGTTGGGCAACATTGAGGTAAGCAGGAGGTTGGGCAAAAGGATGAGGCATGCCGTATCCTGGATGCATGCTACCGGGAGGGGGAGAAGTGCAGGAAGTGGTGCCCCCTCCCCCAGGAAAACCATAGCTCATGTGAGGTTGAGCGGATGGATGAAAGATGGGTCCAATGATACTGTTGGCGGCATGAGGTGCCCCCGGTGTATGGGCATCATTGGGTGTGGGAAGATCAGGTAGGATAGTAGGATCATAACCTGTCTGAGCGTAGATCAGGTCATACTTTAACGCCATTTGGAGGGCATCTTCTTCGGTTTGAGGAAAATGGGATGCGACATCTTTCCCGATAGGGGACAAGAGAGATCTAAGGAACCAGTCCATGTAGACACGGTCTTCGAAGGGAGGAGATTGACATAGGCTCCGTCTTCGTCGCCATTCCTGGACATGGGTAGAAAGGCGGGTCGAAGAGGTTTGCTTGAAGGAAGTCAAGAGTTCGATACCGGTGTCATAACGAAGGGGAAGCTGGAAGTAAGATAAAAAAGCCCGGGCAAGAGTTACAAAGGTGGTATGGGAGGAAGTGGGCTGATCAACATACCACTTAGAAGCTTCGCCTGTAAGCGTGCGTTGGAACAGTCTAAGACGAACAGAGTCATCGATAATGGAGGTAGATGAACACCACATGTGGAAAGATCGAACATGATTTGAAGGATCTTCTCCAGCACGACCTTCAAACTTTGGGATGTCGGAAGGGAGCTTTGTCGACATAGCGGGCCAACTAGCGTCATGATGTATAGGGTCGTTTATCAACCGGTCCAAATCGGGGAGGCTGAGGCCTGCCAAGAAGGGGAGCACGGGTGAAGCCGAGGTAGTTCCTGTGGTGGTTCTGCTAGTAGTAGTCCCGGCATTAGGGCCGGGATTCCCGCTAGTGTTAGGCCCTGGACCAGACATAGTGGAGGTGACAGGGGGGAGAACCCGAAGGAAAAGGAGAACCCAAAGAATCAGAGAAGGACTGGCTCGACGATGGTGGGACGGAGCAGGTCGATCGACCGGAGACTGAGGGTGAAGGCCAAGGAGGCGCCGGGAAAGGTGCCTTGGGGGCGCAATGATGACAGGAAGAAGGAAACCGACAGGGGCAGAAAGAGACATAATCAATTCAGGTCAAGGGCAGAAAAGGTGCAGTGACGATTGATTTTAGAGTCTTTGCCTGGCGGTGTTAACCAGGCACTTCTTCACTTAGGGTCAGTGTGTGGCGTGCGTTAATTTTTAATTTTTAAACCCTTTCCGTTTTGAGATCAAGAAAAAAGTGTGCTGCGTAGCTGAAAATAAACCTACAGAGAACAGAATAAAATGCTGAAATAATAGAAAAAAGAACAGCTACGTATGCATCTATCTAACCCAAGAAGGTGGGACTCTCACAACTATGCTAAAAAGAAAGGGGAAAAACTATGGGGACACACACAAAGGAAGCTCAACAGATCTAGGGTCAAAGGGGACAGAGATCTGGAGGATAAAGCTGCAGACAAGGGGTGCAGATCACAGCCAATAGACAGAGGCAAGGTGGCTGGAAAAAGGAAGGAAATCAGCAAAAAAGTGGAGGGGGCAAGGAGGAGGCCCTAAAAGTAGATCCAAACAAAACTTCAGGAGGTGATTTGAAAGGTAGAAGAGCTGATTTCAATGGATCTGAAAGGGAGGTAACAGATCTGGAAAAAGGAGGCTGAAGCTCTGAAAAACAGACGGCTGAAAACAACTAAAACTCTTCCACAAAGAGTGGAGGGTACTAAAGCCCAAGGGGGCTAGGTTCCCACTTAGATGAGTAAAAACAGATCAGAACTTGGTCAAAGCGGGGGTGAGAACGGTGAAAAACAAAAGCGAGAGAGGCTGTGATGGAACCGGAAAAATTACGAGAAAAATGCGGAAAAAGACGGTCGCGAGGTTAGAGCACGGTCGAGTTGAGGTCGCGGAAACGAGCCAGGGTCGTCCGGTCGCAGTTTTGGAAGCCCAAAAGTCCCCGACCCCCCGTTCGTGTTTGGCGGCAGATTTTCGAAAAAATTGCCGTCTCGGTGCGGTAGTGTCGCTTTTACACGCCAATGGGGGCCGGGGGAGCACACGGAAGTTAGAAATTTTAGGTTTTAGGGTTTTATGTGAGAAAAATGACATGAAAAGAGAAAAACTAAGCAGCTAAAAAAGAAGCCCTAGGGCCTGAAGTAGCTGGATATGCAGGAATAGGAAAAACGACAACGGTCGTAATTTAAAACCCGTGTGGAGTCGCCATTTGTTAGTATGAATTCTTCGTCGAAGTGTACGAAAAAGAACCACTTTAGCTACGCATAACTAATAGCCCTAACAACAATAATGGCTGCAAAACATCTTCAGATCTGCAATTAGTAGTTAAAGTGCTGCAACAAACGGATCTATAAATGGAAAGACATTAAGTAGTAAAGTAAAGAGTTTGCTCCATGCATCCAACAGACAAGACAAGAACACGATTTTTGAATGAATTTTTATATTACAGGGCACCTGGGAGGAAACAAGAAGGTGTATCCAGATCTCCTCAATGGGATAGGTTCTTTGTAGTCCTCAGCACTTCAGATCTAAGCTTTCTCTCTCTTGTAGATGTAGAAAACCCAATGTAGAAGGTAGAGCTCAATGGGAGCAACAATGGCAGAAAATGAGACCGAGTGTATAGATCCAGAGTGATCTAGTATGCAACAAAAGGTGAAGAATGATGGGGGAAAACCCTCCTATTTATAACAAAATATTGGGTCCTTCTAGATCTTGGTGCATGATTAAAATAATGTTAATCACATCTAGATCCACCTCTATGGAATATTTTAATATTATTTGTTGGAGGGAAAGGGTGTTTGACTTGGGTCAAATCCCTTGATTAGTGAAAAATAAATAAATAAATGATTTATTTATCTTTTTAAGGAAGTGGTTGGGAGATAATCAAATAAATAATGATTTATTTAATTAATGGTGGGTGATTTGGTCATATTTAACAAGGAATATTATCTAAATAAGATTTAAATAATTATTCCTAGAAAATAACAAGATAACTAAGGGTTTATCTCATTAATTTCTTTGTTTTTGGGTTAAACATGACTGGGAATAATAATTAAATGATGGTTTAATTAATTTATTCCTTTTGGGGTTTCCTAATTAACATAGTGAAAGCAGTTTTACTTGGGGTAAAACTGGTCTTACATGGTGTACTTGGGTCCATCTAACGATGAAAGGTTAGATGACCAAAAAATGGTGTAACACTCGGGAAAAGTAAATATCATCACATGTATGTCCAAGCTTGTTCCACCCAAACACTTATCATATAATGACATACATGGTTAACTATGTAACAAGAAACATTTTTCCTTGTCCTTTTCTGAAGCAGTAGTTTGGGAAACTGCGTTGTCACTATTGGGAAAGTTGTTGGTACCTTCTTGCACCACATGAAACCTTCATAATTTTCATCATTTTGTTGCTGATCATGATTTCATTTGCTGATATGGATCTGATTTGTATTGAGAGCATGATTGGGAGGTTGACACATGAGTTGGATGTGTCCTTGAAGGGAGAGAATTTCCCTATTTTCTACACTACATGTTCTAATGGGAGCATGAGAGGAGATATGGCCACCACAACCACCTATTTGTTTTCTTCTAAGTTGGGCCATGAGTTTGATAGCCATCCATTGTATAGCCATGGGAAATTATTTGATCATGTATTGTTGACACATTCAGCCATTTACTATTCATTAGTAGATGTGATGGTTTTTGTATGTTACTTGCCATAATATTTTATGAAGTTGTAGTGGATGAGACTGCATTGTGTCCTTTTGAGACATTGTTTGTATCATCTATCATCATTTAAAAATTTTATAAAACTTCTCATTAGGATGTTCTATGATGATCATGTCCTATTCATCATGGGTGAAATATTTTGGGCCAGCTTATTCTTCAATGTTGGAAGAGGAATCTTTGGAGGATTGTTCTTCACTTTGCCATTTGAGGGAAATACTTTTGTAGCCTAGGATCAGCATACACTCTACACTTATCATAAGTGGAGAGAAGAATAGCATGGGGTAGGCTATGATTCTTACCATATTTAGATTTTCATCCCACCTTCATTTCCGGAGCTTGAGGTGGAAGGAGATTGCCATGAGTTGCCATGTTGGGAGGTGACTCATTTTGTTTGGATGATTGCTTGGGGAAGATGTTTTCCCAATACTTTTCAGTTTCCATGCCTTGGGAGATAACTACTCGGTTCTATCATTTCAGTTGCTTGAGGACAAGCAACATTTGGGAGGGGAGGACTGTAATATTCCAAAAATTTCCTTCAATAAATTGGAATATTAAATTTTGTCAATTTCACTTATGAGTTGAATAAGTGGGTGAGGAGGCCCAAACAAAATAAAAACATGGATTAAAACCCTCTTAGTATGAAATGAAATCAGCAAGGGAACTATATTTCATACCCTCATGTGTGAAAGGAGACAGTTTCAAAGGGGTTGGGTCAAGTTGACCAAGTCAAACAGTGCAGAGATATGAGGTGGAGAGCATCTTGTGGGATAGCACAGAGAAAGAGGAGGGAAGATTCACTGAATGAGGAAACCCTAAAGAGTGGGACCCATGGATAGGGAGCTCTCATGTGTTTAAAAGGAGGGCAAGGCAGCCATTTTTTCTCATGCATATGATTATTGATTCCAGCTGTTTAGCTGAGTTGCAGTGTTTTTTAGCACGAGGGATTCCTATTTAGGATTCCTTCTCCTTCTTGAGAGGCCTCTTTGGGGATTTCACTTCATTTCTCCACATCCAGGCCCAAGGCCAAATCCATTCCTTCAGCTACAGCATTACTTCTGCTCAAGTGTAACGTTGTGTTGCGGGGTGTTGCAATGGAGGTTCCACAACACCATTCCTTGGCTTTTTTTTCAGAGGAGGGAGCCTTCTTTCCTTTGGAAGATCAGTAAGGAAGGATTCTGAGCATATTTCAGATCTTTGCACTTGGCCAAAGAATTATATTCCAGCTACGCTCGTAGTATCCCCGTTGACTTCATTATTTTCGCAGCACACTTTTCATGGAGGGTTTGCGTGTTGATTTGTGGGTGAGATCTTCAAAGGATAGGATCCGTTAGCTCTGCTAAATTAATTGACAAGCAAGTTATGGGGCTACCTAGCGTACAGGCCTTCCAAGGAATGCATTTCCCCTAAAAACACATCATCCTTGAAGCCTCTTCATGCTCTCTACCCTTTGATTATTTCCCTTTGCTGTTTACATCTAAAAATCCTCTCTGTTTGCAAAGGAGTGTGCTCCGAAGGCCTGCATTTGCCCCTCGTATCCCTGCAGAATACCCCATTTTAACCCTTTATTCCCCCTTGTCAAAATACCCCTCTAAACTTTCTAAATCATACCCATGCCCTTTTAAACCATTCCTACACCCTTTGTTTAGCCAAATTTCCCCTTCTTCCCTCTATCGTTACCCATTTTCGGCCTCAAATTTCATTAAAAAGGGCCGAAAAACCCATACTCTGCACATTGTGGTCTTAGCCCCCTACGGCCCTAGCCCCTTAACCCTTTTCCCCACGTGACCGAACGCCGAAACCGAGCGCTAGCCTAAAGAGTGCTTATCTCATTTGGTTATCGGGTGCAGTTTCCGCCGTTGATCTACACAGATTGGACGACGATCGCGGCCTCTGCAACCCCCACTGTTCACAGTCCACCTCTCTGATCGCGCCATCGCCATCCGTTTAGCCATTGATTTGGTGGTCCAGAATGCACCTGCCCCTGTGGTCCCCACCCGCGCACTATTCCGAAAACCACCGGTTTCTATCGCACCGCCTTCGGGCAGTAGGCAGTATTTGTTTTTTTGGGAGCGATTCCATACATCGAACAACGCGTGGCACCGGTACGGTTGGAAAACCGCCACTCCATCATGCATTAAAGTCTGACAAAAAACGTGGCGCGATATCACTGTGCACCGTTCGATCTAGAGCATTTAATACAACGACGATTGCTCCGCAAAGCTGCGCGGAAGTTAGCACGGGGAAACCGTACCCTTGGCCCACTATCCATCGCCCTCCGACGCGTCCTCAACCGTCGATCTCCTCTTGAGATCGGACGGTTCAGATTTGATTACCCCCGCCGTTCACTGTCCCGTCATCTCCCGGACCCGACATGTCACCACTCCATGTTTCTCCATCGTACATCCACCCGCCCCCGTTATATATGTTCATTCCATGGTCAAACATTCGTTTTTTACGTTAAATTTCTATGCACTTTTCCAACCTTCACCAGAGAATTTCTCCACCATTCCTTTGCATTTTTTTGCCTTTTCTTCGTTGTCCCACTATCATCCTCGTAGTCACTCACATCATCCGACCCCATGCATTGTTTTCTTAACAGTTTTCATGTTTTTTTAGGGTTACAAAGAGGCAGAAAACCGCCATGGTTCATATGTACTATTGTAATGGCACGTTGCGCAGAGAAAGTTGGATTTGGAAGCTGGTACTACAAAGAAATTTTCGGAAAGATGGAAGCAGCATAAATATTATCAAAGGACAGTTTCAATCTCCGCGAAAACCTATCCGGCGCCATTAAAGCCCAGATTTTGCAGATTACGACATTTATGAAGTGGCAGAGAAATTCTAGCTAATGATCAACAAGTGCAATGTTCAGTACTGAAGATCTTTGAGCCTTAATACAGTGGTTTAGAGGAAAAGCACTAGATTAGCGACGTCATGGATCACACAGAGTGTACAGCACGCAGAAAACCATATCATCGGGGTTTTCACATCAACAAAATGTTTCTTCCTGAGCAAGGACACGGTACACATAGTGTTTCAATCTACGTTGTGTCCAAGTGAAGTTTTCCTCCCTACAACAGTTCTATGCTATCAGCAGCATTTGTTGCACAGTATGGCAGATCTTAGCGTCATGATTCTACGTTTTTTGTTTAATTCACCAGAAGTACTACAGAGTACTGCATCCAAAGTACATCAGAGACATACCAGAGTAAATGGAAGCCTGGAGAAGACCACTCTTTCACCCAAAAGAGTGCCAGAGATAAATACACAAAATTTATACAGAGTGGGCTTCGGCCTTCTTCCTCTTCTGAGTTTTTAATGCTACATTTAGTTTTTCACCTACCTTCTTTGCTCCACTGGAGCTATAAATTCATGAAGAAACTCATTGTAAAGTTTGTTGATCAGTTATCAGAGAATTGCAAGTAGTTTCTTTTGAGACAAAGTCTCTGTGTAAAGTTGTAAGATACGCTGAGGAATATGATTTCAGACTGAGTATTCAGCTATTGGCAATGTTGTACTTGACTGGTATTGCTATTTAATATGACAAGCACATTTCTTTGGATCCTGATCTAAAGCAACAGTGATGTTTTCCTATCTCTGTGTCTTAATTCATTTCATTTCATTTCTACTGGCTTGCATCAGAATATTGGCATAGGATTTACCCTTGTTAGGTACCCTATGTTTCTTCTCTCCTTGCCTTTGATGTTTTCTTCTGAATGTTTTATCTAAGAATTGATTTCAGTTAATTTAACCAGTGTGGTGGATGTTATTGCTTGCTCTCTGATGTATGAATTGAATGAATCAGTTCTTAGATGTTCTAGTTAGGATTTAGCTGGAAGATTTGGGAACACTGAGGATTAGAGTTAGTCTTGTCCACTAGGATCCTTGTGCAACTAGCTGGTCTTTAATTGTGCATCCTGAATCTGTGTTGTTTCCTCCTCTCCTACCATCCCACACCACACTATCATCTTTAAGATCGAACGTTTTAGATTACTAGCCAAATTGAAAGCCTACCTATTGATTAGCAAGCAAATCCTTTCCTGACTCCATTGCCCAATGGTTTTGAATGATCCTTGGAATAATTCACCTCTGCCTTAATCCTCTTTGCTCATCCTTGTCTTACATTGAACCCTTTTTTCCTGATAACCAGCAACCAAACAAACAAACCTTGTGCCTATAACTAGCCTAACATCTTAACACTGAGCTTTAAAGTCACATATCTTTGATAATCATAGAGAGATCCCTCTCTGGACCCAGGAGGGCTAGATCCTGAGGTCTAAAATTGGTTTGATGTGGTCTCATCTTTTGGTCTTGCCAATCTGGCCAAAACATGGGAACCCCAACAGATTAGCCTTTCACTTGGAAGATCCATTGGAGGAGGTCTAATCCAGATTGCTCATGATCTTCAACCATCTCCATCCAGTTCCAGTTTTGAGTTGCAGCTGCTACCCAACAACTCCGACATTTTTGCTATTTTGTATATTTCAGCCAATCCTTCTCAGGATTGATGTATTATTATTTTTCAGGGGTTTAGAGCTTGCTCCCCCATTTATTTGAGCCATATATTGTCACATCCTTGTATTTTTATCATTTCTATAGTAGCGTCTCATATAAACTGTGCATTCATAGGCCAAGGTTTATATATATATAGCAGTGTTCTCCAGATTCTTATACATGTGTTGTTGAGGCTTCATTGCCTAACTTGAGTGACTGTTTCCTCAAGGAATTGCACTTATTTTATTGCTATAATATCACTTTTTGGATATTTACATCTTCATCTACTCAGTCTCATTAAAATAACGTTATTTCTAGATTATAAGTTCTTGCTTTTGTTGCAGTCCCTTCATCGGGCACTTTCTAAGGACAACTAGGTGTGGGAGATCTGTTTAACCCACCTAGAGGGATTTATTTTGAGCCACCTCTTGGATTTAATACTTAGACACATTTTTCTAAGGAATCCAGGTCCTGGTTTCAATTCCTGTAGTAGCCATTACTCGAAAATGCATTTTCTAGTCATGCCTTGCTAGCAGTTCCCATTTTGGGATATTACAAAAATGTACAACCAATTGAACTTTATAAGAACCAATAGGATTAAAGATGATGATGTCAACCATGGGAGATGGTTCAACATTTCTGGAGTAAAAAATTAAAAATATTAAAAAATAATAAAATAATAAAACTACTTTTTCAACTCGTATTTTCAACTTATTTCCCTAATATTTTACTCAAATTTCAAGTGGGAGTACTCGTTGGATGCAAAATTTAATTCCTCATCCAAGGATTACCCATGTTTCATACTTTTGATACACCTTAATACATGCAAAATAATAAATACATGAAAAATCATGATTGCAATCATGTTTTTAATATATTTCTCATTTTCCATATAGCAGGGTTCATGGAAAGTATGCAACATGGGTACTCGTTGGACGAGGAATAAAATTATGCATTGAGTGAGTGTTTCTATCGAAATTTGAGTAAACCCATAGGGAGGTAAGTTGAAAATACAAGTTGAAAAGATATTTTTTTATTTTTTCCCTCTAAAAGTAGATGATGTAATCGAATCTTATTTTATTATTTCCAATATTATTTTATAGTCTCCTTAGGTGGCCCATTTTAGACCTCAAAATTCCCCTAATGGCTAGATCTTTCGAACTCAGGAACATATCGCCTCAAAACTTCATCTGCTCCCATCTTATATAATTGACCTATGATCAAGGTGAAGTCTATTGTGCATACAACCAACCCTTTCTTCTGCTTCGTTGTATATTTTGTAGGTGTAGTTCCAATGGTCAAAAAATGGATGATATTTTCAAAATGATCATCAACTATATTAATAACGAACAACTGTGTGTCTGGTAATCCATCCTCAAAATTAGTTAGCTCTTCACCATTTTCAATGTGCGATAAGTGGTCAGGTCCTGCGTTCAACTTTCTAGGCTTCACAATCACCTCAAAATCATATTCTTGGAACAAGAGAAGCCACCTACAAATATTTCCCCACAACATAGGCTTGTTCACCAGGTATTTCGAAGCAGAATGATATTTGAACATCTTGAAATGACCTCCAAGAAGATAATGATGAAATTTATATAGCGCATACACCATGGCTATCCCTTCTCATTCTGCGATTGAATAATTGCGATCAACAGTTGAAAACTTCCAAATTGCAAATGCAATCGGATGATCAATATCTCCAACACCTGGCTGTGCTAATACAATGCCTAGTGTGATACATGAAGCATCAACATGTACATGAAATTAATTTGAACAATCTGGGAATACCAAGTTAGGCACACTTACCATATTCTCCTTGAGTATGTCCTAACTCTTATGACAGTCCTCATCCCAACAGAAACTGGCATCCTTCTTCATCAACTTCTCCATCAACACAGTTATCTTCACATAAACTTGAATAAACTTCTGATAATATCCTATATGTCCCAAGATCAAGCATAGTTGCTTCACATTCATTGGGGGATCTATATTAATAATGAAAACAATTTTTTCTGGATCAACCATAAGTCCCTTTTGAAAAACAATATGTCCCCTCAAGATACCAAAGGGGACACAAAATATACAATTTTTCAAGTTCAAATAAATCTGTTATTGTCAAAAAGTGTGTAGCATCAAATGCAGGTTGGAAACATATTTCTTCAAGAGCCGAAAAATAGTCCAATCATCAAAGTACATTTCTAAGAAATTGTGGATATAGTATTTGAAGGCGGCAACTACTACGCGTGAAAATATGGATGGCACATTCTTCAATCCAAATGACATCATAGTATACTGGAATGAACCCCCTTCCATTGCAAAGGTAGTCTTACTCTGGTCTACAGGTGTGATCCTTATATGATGATATCTAGAAAATAAATTAGTAAATGAATAGGCTTCCCAGCCTCCTACATTGTCCAACACCTCATTTGAGGATGGGGTCAAAAAAGTATCATGCACATAGGAATTGTTCAATTTGTGCAAGTCAACAAAGATCCTTATTTCACCTTTTGTCTTCTTTTCTTGGACTACCATGGGACTCACCAAATTTGATTCCCCTACTGGCTCAATAATTCCTGCAACAACCATTTTTTCTAGTTCTTCCTTAACCTTATGGTTGTACTATGGGTTCAACCTATAAGGGAGCTGCTTGATAGGCCTAGCATCCAGTTTCAAGGTGATTTTCATCACACTAGGATCTCCAATAATCCCTTTTAGCTCAGAAAATTTAGTAGGAAAAAATCTTGATACTCAGTAAGAAGTTATGTAATCTTACTCACTATATCTTCATCCCAATAATCCCCTATCTTGGAAAACTTAGGCTGCTCTTCTACCCCAATATTAACTTTCCTAGTTTTAACAGGTTCAATAACATCTGGAAATGTAATCTCAAGTCCATCAACTGCGCATTGACCCTCAGAATTAGGAATTTTAATGTTTCTTGGATCATCCTCATTGGCTTCAGCAATCCAATTTCGACATTCAACTGTAGCCTCTATCTGTGCATTCAATTTTGGTGAGGCCCATACCACCAATTACTTTGGCATATCAAAGATAACATCTTGAATCTCCTGTAATTCCTCATTAACGCTCTGGAACCCACTTTCAAATCTAAAAAGTCAAAATGAAGCTTTCTTTCAACGTAGTCCATTCAGTAGTACCATGTCCCAGCTCAGTTTCCAAGTACCAATACATGGGTAATTTTTCTAATGTATGGATGAACATGTGAACCCATTATGGCTGCAAATATTCTCCCAAAACTATAGTCCAATTAGCTATATTAATGCACAAATATTCTATGCCTAAATATGTTCCTTTCATTCAGGTGTTGGGGCTATGAAATCGCAGCCATAACATTCGATGGGATTCCTTCCAAGTAGTAATATTATATTTGTGAGTTCCCCACCAGCATGTTGGGGTTGAGCGCAGATTTAGATCAAGCGTGTGGAACCATTGTTCCTCCAAATCATTCCTTTCAATTTCATCTAAAAACATATTGACATCTCCTATACCATCATAGTGGGGTAGTTCATGCACCTTAGAGGATATACATTACAAATATCTGGTAACCCGATTACAATGTAATGTGAATACTTCATGTAAGTGGTTCTGCTAGATTTCCAATTCTTCATCTTAGTCAGATAAGCACAAAATATCATTCTCCCAACTAAGTCAAACATTTGTTGTGGGGTTGATCCAATCCTCATAACTCACGGTCAATTTGTATATATGATCAATATCATCATCGACATATTTATCACGCACTGGCTCTGTGTACCTTACTCCTTCTGCAGGTTCCATAGGGACCACAACCCTTGTCCCATTTCTTTCAAATTCCATGCTCTTGTGCTTAAGGTTAATGATAGCATCGATGTCGAAAGCCCACTCTAATCCTAATAGCGTAGGATATGGGTTTGTATCATCAACAATTTCGATGACTTCAATGTCAACAAATACCTTGACTCCTTCAATGTCAACTACTACCATAGGGAGTCTGCCCATTGGGATAATCTTCTGCTGGTTATCCATGCACAATTGAACTATTAACCATTTGAGCTTAGGTTCTCCCATTCGTTTCCATGTTTTCTTAGGTAGTACATTTTCATCATACCCCATATGCAGAATGACTTGATCCATCTCAAAATCTCCTATCTGAGTTGTCAAGCACACTTCCCACCCAATACTTCTCTTTATTTTGTAGATATTGTTGATAAACCTTTGTTCCTTCTGGGGGTTTTCCTTCTAAGGTCATTCCTTCTCAGCACAGTTATCAATTAATGTTTGCAGGATTTCAACTGCCTTCTTATTGCACAGAAGCTTAATACAAGCCTATAGAAACACTTTCAACTCAGTTGGATTGGTCACCTATGTGGTCTCAGTAGGCCTAATAGATACTTTTGATGTTGAAGAACTAGGGTCCATAAAGTCCTTCTTAGCTTCGTTAAAAGTATCCTTTTCCTTCTGCAAGTTAAATCCTTCCTTCCTCTCAGGGGCTTTCCAAACCTAAAAATTTGTAGTAGGTTTCTTACCTTCAACTTTGTTTTCAAGAATTGTTACACCACTTCTTGTCACACTATTAACACTAGGATCCTCATCACATGGCTCTACCCTCATCATCTCAATGTACAGTGTAGGTGTCGGAGTCTTCTTCTCCTGCATCTTCACAAACAACACAGGGAAATCCTCAATTACATGGTAAAATTGTTGACAATACCTACAGGATTGTTGTGTTGGGTTTATGCAGTCATGTGCAGAGTGAAAAAATTCTCCATAATTATAACAGATAATATGGCATATTCCTCAACCATATGCTCCTCCTCTTCCATGCCCCCGACCCTAAAATCCCCCTCTCCCAGAGGGTGATGCAAGTGAATCTAGACCTCTACTTTCTGACTGCATCCTGTATGTTGCATCTTGGTCAATAATTACGTCAAAACTGTGACAATACTTCTCATCATGGCCTAGATATTGAAAATAGTTGCAATATAGCAACTTTTATGTCATAATATGTTTATGTAGCCGGGGACAGTAGTTCGTAGGGTGTTGTCTGACTACTTAACATATTTCAAACCATATTGGAGGGTTCACACTTGGCAGTGCTCTAGCCCCTAGATTAGGTTTGATTGGACTCGGTCCTCCAATTGCCATATATTCACCATATACAGGGCATTACTCCTTGTAGTGTTCTTCAAAATCGTAGTGTACGCACTATATCTCTGCGCGCATGTCCTTCCCATTCTCCTTTCGCAATATTTTTATTTCTATGTGTAAGGTAGCCAATTGACTCTGAATTTGTTTAACCCTGGCCTACGAATTTTGAACTAGAGAAGCTTCCATCTTCATCATGATTTCCACATCTTCTTCCTGGGATGTCATCTTCTATTTCGACAAAGACATGCGTACATGTGGTAATAATAATGCAATGAACCATTATTTATGCTAATCATCAATAATGGTGAAGCCTACATCCCTGATGATACATTTTAACCATTTATCCACTTCCAATACAGTTTCGTTCACTTCCTGATGAATATCCTTTATTTCGGTAACACATTGAGGATATGACTTTTGTAATATCCCAAAAGGGAAAAATGAAGTAATACACAAACACAATATTTGAAACAACAATTATGTACACATAAATTATGAACAAAAAAAAATATACAGAATAGGTGAGCCATTTTATTATGTAGGAGATGGATTATAGATACAATAGTGCATAAAATAGAATCACTCAAGACAAATAAATGGCCTAGAATGACCCTGAAATCATGTCAAAGCATGCACTGCGTAACTGGAGCTTCTAGAAGTTGTATACTACACTTTCACTTCAGCTCATGATGATACTAAAACTAATGGCTGAAAGGAAATGTGTAGATATATGGTGCTATGGAGCTTCGATGATGCCAATATTGTAGATTTGGGCACTATGATGGAAACCCAAGATAACCCAGAAAGGAAATCCAGATCTAAGAAGATCAAAAAATTCACCCTCCTAGGGTTTGATCCCTTGACTACTGGTTTATGTAGATCCGAAGAATTAATTGATGTAAGATGTTTGAAATGTGTTATATATCAAATCTATGCTTTGAGGGTTGATCCCTCCTTCAGATCTCCAGGCTAGAAGCTTGAGATCTAGATTCTTCTTCCTCCTCTCAAGATGACAACTGCTACATACAAAACAACTAGAATAAACTATGTTTTCTGGGAGGGAGAGGATGATTCCTACTACAAGATATGTCTAATCAACTCAATAATGATGGAAATAGTAAGTACAAATTAAGCGGAAGATCCCTCACAAGATTTCCAGTTGAAATATTGGAAACTTCCCTCCTCCTTTGGATCTACAGGACTAGGTTGTGCAATCATTGATGGGAATGTTGCTACATGGAGGTATGATATGTTTGGCCTGATGCCTGATATGGATCTAAAGCACTGGAAGGCTGATATTGAAGCTCAAAGTGAAAGGATGAATCCTCCACCGATTCCTCTGCTGAAATACTAAAGGACAACCTCCTCCTCTCAAACCCTAATGCGGGAATGCGTAATTCCCAAATATGTATGGGTCGCAGAGAGTAGGAACAATGTGGCACCAATGCCTGATGATGAATGGCAACTCAGAATAACCTTCCTAGAGTAGGCACTCGAATTCCCCCATGGGTAAGGGTGGGATTCCCGATCAGGAACACCCTGTGCTAAACAACACTATAGACTTAGCTAAACAACTTAAGTGTGCTTTGGAATTACAAATGAAAATTCTGGATCTAAACAGATCTCAAATAAATAATCTAAAAAAACCCCTTCCAGTGCTCCCTTCATCTTCCTTATATTATTTGTGAGACTTCCCATGCCTTGGCCCACCTCATAACTGTGCTGCACATGTGGACATACGTCTCCATGTAAACTACATTGTCTCTCCATCATATCTGCATTTAATGTTCACCCTCTCCATCATGTGTGCACTAATGCACCATTTCCTCAATCATCTCATCATTTATTTCTGTATGATCTTACTTTGATTCCTCCTTGATCTTATTTAAATCCTTCATCTCTCCATGTTATTTCTTATTAATGATGTTTGATCCCCACTCTTTAATTCATTAATAAGCTTCTCCACTATTCCATGATGTAGGTTTATTAGCTAATTAACCATGTTCACACTCTTAGGAGTGGATTTATTCATCTTAAGGGGTTATGTGTCCCTCCACCCATTTATTTACTTAGTTAACTAATATAAGTAAAAACTCTAGCATTCCAATAAACAAATGTAAAATTTGGAATATTATAGTCCTCCCCGCCAAAATGTTGCTTGTCCTCGAGAAACTGCAAAAGTAGATGCTCCAACCATATATATCCCTCCAAATGGCATCCACATAAGGAAGGCCTCCCCATATTCTGCAATGTGTTATGCATGCCCATCTCCAAAATTGCCTCTCTAGAATGTCTAGAGTGATCTCCAACTGCGTAGTTATATGTCCCTCATCTTCAATGAATTTCTAAGTGACAACCACATGTTTTCCAACATCATCATCAATACATGAGATACATGAAATGAAGTGGTTACTCCCACAAAATGAAACTCCCAATTTACAAAACATTTATCCATCCCATGCTTTATGAAGTAGACTATATCTCTTCATGCTTTCATCTTTAGCCCTCTTGGCCTTGTTGGATCCAAGCATCATCCCAACATTGTGAAAAATAAGAAGTAGATACATATGGGCAGATATGAAATATGTCAAACCATATTCTCCCAATAGAAGCCACTGCAGCAAATATTCTTACTACCACACCATACCATCATCATACATAGTGGTTTGGCCATATTCTCCCAAGAGAAGCCACCAAAGAAATGCATATTTCTACCCAACCACATCATCATCTGAATAATGGAGCAACAACATACTGATTGACATGCGGAATGTCATATCATCCCAATACAAAAAAAGTCCATTATTACACATCATGAGAGTGTTATTCCATGTTCCAAACAATAAAAAAGACATAGACATGGGAGATTTCATGTGATGGCCAAACTCTCTCGACAACAACCAAAGTAACCATGCCTTATTATGCTACATTCTGCAATTGGTATGCAAGGCATGGGTCAAAGAAATATGATCCATTGGGTAGTAACCATACTCACCCAAGAGTATCTAGCGTAGCCATGCATCCTTCTTCATTACATCAGTGTTGTGAAAGGCATGGATCATGGAAATGTGTGATGTTGGGTAGTAACCATACTCACCCAAGAGTAACTAGCGTAGCCAAGCTTCTTGTTGGCTTGTGTTAGTATGAATCTTAATAGAAAACGTACGAAAAAGGCTCACTTTAGCCGTGCATAACAAACAACCCTAACAGTAAATATGGCTGCCAATATCTTTAGATCTACAATTATTTGAACAAGATAAATGCTGCAAAAATCTAGATCTATGCATTAAAAGACATTAAGCAGTAAATAAAAGCAAGAGTTGCTCCATGCATCCAATAAACAAGACAAGATTGTTTTAAAGAATTTTTGTATTTTTTGACACCTGGGAAGGGAACATAGAAAGATGTTACCTGTCCCCCTCAATGGGATGGGTTCTTGTAAGTTCTCAACATTTTAGATCTAAAATCCATCTATCTTGATGGTGTAGAAAACCTAGACAAAAATGGAACTCAAAGGGAGCTCACAAGAAAAATGGTAGCAAAATATGACAATGGTGGTGGATAAAAGTCAGACAAAAAGTATAAATACAGAGTGATCTTTAGGAAACAAAAGGTAGTGAGTGAATGGAAAAACCCTTCTATTTATAACAAAATATTGAGTTAGTCTAGATATTGGTGCATAATTAAAATATTATTAACCAAATCAAGATCCAACTTTTATGGAATATTTTATTATATTTGTTGGAGGAAAAAAGAATTTGACTTGGGTCAAATCCCTTTATTTGTAAATAATAAATAAATAAATGATTTATTTATTATTTTAAGGATGTGGTTGAGTAATAATAAAATAAATAATTATTTATTTAATTATTTATGAGTGATTTAGTCAAATTTAACAAGGAATATTATTTAAATAAGGTTTAAATAATTATTCCTAGAAAATAATAAGATAAATAATAATTTATCTAATTGATTATCTGTTGGGTTAAATATGACGGGGAATATTAATTAAACTATTGTTTAACTAATTATTCCTTGAGGAAAATCAAACAAATGTGGATTTATTTAATAATGTTCCTCATGGGGTTGTTTAGACCATAAACAACCTAATAAATGTGCTTTCTTAAGTTATTTTTCATAGTGAAAGCAATTTTTACTTGGGTAAAATTGGTCTTACATGGTGTAGTTTGGTAAATCTAATAATGTGAGGTTAGATGACCAAAAAATGGTGTAAAAGATTTCCCCCCAGCATGCGAGTGTTAGGAGCTAATCGTATGACTGAAGTACGTTGTAAGAACTCAATCACTAGACACCGAAGGGGAAGTCAGAGAGAGAAAAATATAAGGTAGACCAAAGTGCTAGAGGACTAGACCCTGAGGAGGCGAGACTTATAGGTGCGACAAGTCTCTTTTATGAGTGAATACCTGTGCTATAGGCGGTGGGGGAGGCATACCTATGCCCGCCGAGATAACGTACAAAGAATAATGTGTCCAGTAAACAAGGGACTGAACAATATAGTACATGCTAGCATAAATATGAGCCAGGTAAAAACATGATAATGACTCCCACATACATACTGTGCTTGGGATAACAGCTAGGAATTATACAATAATATCTTAGTACATGAGATATATGTACAACCAAAGTGCCCCTATAAATAGGAAAGGGCTCTGAAAATCTGACTGATACATGCAAACTAAAAGGCGTTGCAAGTGGCTGAAGTTGACATCATCAAATCTATGGAGCTGCATTGAAGGTTGTACTGAAGAGGTCATCCGGGCATGTGGGGGGCTACCTGAAGGGCCACCCCCTCATGAGGTCTGAAAACATCTCACACACACTTAGGAATCACTGGTATCATCTTTTGCATTACTAAACCATCAAGTATATGGATCTCAATCATGCTATAAGGAGTTGGAGTTGAGAAACAATCAAGTCAAAGGGCAATAAGGAGTCCCTTTGCCTGATCCAAGGCACTGAACAAGAGTGGAAGCTGGAACCAAGGTACACTGCCCTCTAGACCTGTCTCCTGGAATGAATGATCTAATGTTGATAGAAGGAGGTCCGCCATAAATGAGGCAATAAGGGATCCTCAACTAAGGCACGAGAGAAAATAGTAAAGTGACTGACAGACTAACACCAGGGATGATGATGAGATGGGGCGTACTGAGTAGCGGACAGATGAATCCTCTTGTTAGAGCATAAAGGGCATGGATGACCTGGCAATGACTGACACAATATCAAAGGGGATGGGGGACAGTAGGACTAAAGGCCATAATGTGCGACACGAGAGAGGAACCAAGCAATGAAGGATGGAGGACTATAGAGGGATACAAAGGGACTCGGGATAGACTCCATGGATGCGATGATGACTCAACTCGGATGCTCTAAACAAGGGCGACTCGATGATTTTGTCACATAGAAAAGGTCCAATGGGGACCATAAAAACATGAGTACATGGTGGGTACTCATGATGAAAATCGACACAAGCATGGACAAGTATGGAGGCAAAGTGGTGCCCCAAGTACAAGTGTTGCAAGTGAAGAAATTCGATTTTGAGGAGTGGTTAAGTGACCCTTCTTGGACAAAATGTATCCTGGTGAAGTATCAAATCACGAAAAACTAATAGATACCCATTTGAGGGCTCAGTGAGAGCTTTTCAATGCTTTGTCAAACTGAGTTACGGTTTAGCCGTAACAGGTGAAAGAAAATCATGGGTTTCTCTTTTAATAAGGAATTTTCCCTCCAAATTCACTCATTTGCAAGTGGAGTTGTGGTGAATTTAGAGAGGAGAGAAGGCCCTAAATCATGCGGCGATCATAGCGGACAAACTAACCATTGGAATCGAGATCTGTCAACTACAGGTAAGAGCCCTAACCCTACACTCAGTGGATTGAAAGTTCACTTTAGGTTCCCAGAGCTGAGGAACAGACCCCTACTCATCTTCATGGTCAGGTTGCACTTTTTGGGGAAAAAACTACAACCTAGGTAGCAGGTTTTGGGCAAAAAGCTGTGACTTGTCCCAGGATTGGGCCTGAAAAGTGCGACCTGATAGAGAGGGTTTTTTTTGTGTTTTTTTTTTGCTGAGAGCTAGGTTTTGATGTTTGGCTATAGTATTTCCTATATGTACACTGAAAAATATGATAGTTTTGTGCAGATATGGCAGAATTCTAGATCAACTAGAGATAGAGAGACCTGGACACATTACGATCAGAGATCCAAGAGGATCAAGGTGTCCACAGTGCCTTGGCCAGGTTTGGGGTTCTAAAGTTTGTGGAGAACCCTCTGATAAGAGCTAGAGAGCCCTTGTTGGCTTGGATTTTCAATTATTGGGATCCAAACCATGAGGTATTTATAGTGTAGGGGCATCGGATTGAGTTGACAGTCTAGGATATATATTTTCTGACTGGTCTCCCACCACTTGAGATGGTATGGAATACTCAACTAGTGTTACCGCGAGGGAGAAACATCATGGAGTTTGTATATCACATTGTCCACCAGGTCTCCATGTCAAAGGGACATGGATACCCATCAGGGATCTAGAGAGGTTAGAGACCCATGTTGTGGCTGCAATTGTGCTGCGGATCCTGGGAAACCAAGCACTCCACCACATCACTCGAGGGCAGATGATTCTTGTGGAGAGTGTGTTGAGTGGGACCTACTATGGGTGGGCCCAGATGATATTATCGTCATTGAAATGATAGTTTTTTCTATGCAAGCAGTAAGTGAACCATGACTGTGCATATGGTAAGGTGTTGTGCTCGCTCTTCTTTGAGAATATCCTGACACTTCGACCTCATATACAACTCCAAGATGGGGGCCCGAGGGAGCCCGGGATGTGCCGATGGGGGCGACTACTATGCAGAGGAGGAGGTGGGGCATTCGGATGGGTGTTTCAACCTGATTTTTTTTCTCATTGGGATCAGATGCGATTGTACATAGATGACTATCCCTATAGTGGGATGAGTTATCATGGGGACCCAGATTTGCCACTGCCGCCTGGTCGAGTATGGGGGCCTGATGGTAAGTGACAAATTGATAATCTTTTATGTGCATTGTAAAGTTTCAGAATATTTTATGTGGTACTAATTCTTTCACTTTTGGTATGTAGATACAGCATCGGTAAAATCAACCGAGTATATGGGATGGCCTATAGTATCAGGAACTGCCGGACCTAGTGGATCGAGAGCGCCACAAAATGAGGATGCAGTAGCCCTCCTGGAGGACATCTGTTGTAGATGTTAGAGGCTTTTGACCGATGTTTCAGAGTTCGGCTAGCAAGACTTAGATGACCAGTACATAGAGCCATGTAATGGTCTACCCTCAGAGTGGCGAGGGATCATGCGGCGCATGGTGATGGCCGGATAGGGGATGCGCAATCTACAAGCTGCAGGAGCAAAGACATTGGCTCGAGATCCTCTAGATAGTGATTAGGTGTAGGGGCAAGTGGTGCCCTCAGTTTTTGAGTTTTTGTAACATGATATGGGCATGTCATATGTATCAGAGTTAATGGACTCTAAAACATTTTATACGACACATATTATGGATATGCATCGCTTTGATGGTTTTTATGTTATTGTCTTGGGTTAAATGCATGTGCTAAATGCCAATCTAGAATATTGTTTGCAATTCTATCTACATAGTGATTTTGTGCTCTAGGTACATTGTTGAATGTAATGATTTCAAATTCATGCATCAAAAGCTTCACTCGTAAATATCTTCTAAAAAGGATAGGATTATGCACACGATATACACCATTCAATTGGATGACAAGAAGCAGGGAATCTAAATAGACATGAAGGTGGAGGAAGCGATGGGAAAGGGCATCAGCTAGTAAACGTCACACTGCATCATATTCAACCTGATTATTGGTGGCAGTACCAATGCATACACCGTTCGAGAGAACAAGCGAATGTAAGGGGGTAAAAATGGCCCAACCTGCCGAGGCTAGATTCCAGGAGTAGCAACTTGCACCATCAGCATAACCAATATAAGGTGTGGACAAGAGGTCCATTTGAAAGGTGACACAAGATAATAAATGGGACGATGATGAACAATGTTGTCCACCTGAGCACAAAGTAGAAATCGAACAAACACTGCAAGAGGGAGTGATCTAGGTAAGATGTCTACTACTCACACACCGACGGTTAGGTGGTGTGTGGGAGCTACTGGAGGTGTAACTTGTGCTCAAGCCATGAAATTCATCATAGACATGGATGGTACCATCCCACTTATGGGTGGGAAAGATGAATTCAGTGGTGGACAAGGCTTCCGTGATGTCATCATCACAATAGAAGATGGGTAGACTGGAGGAAGAGAGACCACATGACGCGACGAAGCTACCTGACTCATCATCATGAGAAGAAAGGTTCACATGCACATCGTCAAAAGGGGTGATGGAAGAACAAGTATATAAGGGATCCACCGATGTTGAGCCTAGGGTGATCGCTGAAGGGAGGTCGAGCGAAACAAAAGGGGAAGTATCAGAGGGACCTTCCACCGAGGGTCTCATGAATGATGATAGGTAGAGGATGGTGGCCGTAGGCTCTCTCACCTCGACATTAGGAGGGGGAATGTCAATGGGAGTGAGTAAATCCTCAAGCTAGCCCAAAGCATATTGCGCAAGGACAAGAGAGGTGGACTGGTTCTGTTCAATCTCGTACTCCCGAACTACCTCCAAAGAGGAGCAGTAATGCATGAGACGGGGATAGTGGTGGGAATAATGGCCTTGGAGATCACATACGTCACAAGGTTGGTTGGTGTGAATAGTATTAGTATTCTTGGATGTAGTCGAGGAAGAAACAGAGGCTTCAGGGACTGTAGACTCAGGGAACGCAACATTAACCATGGGCTTGATATGAGGAAACTCGGGATAGGTATGGGTGGCATGAATGATGAAATCACACAAAGCATAGGGCTTTGGAGGCTGAGGAGGAGCAGGTTCAGTCAGCGTAGCCTTGTCCTTTGATGCCCTCTTGCAAGCTTTACCATTTTTACCCGAAGCTATCGCAATAGGAGGAGGTTCCTATTAAGGTGGCTAAGGCACAGTAGCAATGGGAGGGGTCATAGGGACTAGTTGAACTGAGGTCAAAGCAAGATAAGGTCTGGGTTGATTAGGCGGGGTAGTAGTTGGGAGATCAATGTACCATAAGGGAATCCCCAAGGTTAGTTTAGGAAGGGATAGAGTAGCTATGATAGGTACCAAGAACACTCCAGGAGGGGGAGCTAGGAACGGTATCTAAACAGAGGGGTAATGGCCAGGCGGGATGGATCTGAGATGGTTAAGGCCTGGAGGAACTGTTCCACGAGGGTAGAGAGGCTCATGGATACCAGGTGTGGGTGAAGGACCAAGAGGAGGAGGTCCAGAAGTTTGAATCGAAGGGTTAGGAGCAGGTTGTGGAGGGCGGGGCTGCTGACTAGCCAAAGCGGGCTCCTTAAGGGAAGCTCGAGACGATTACATCATGCAAACATTCCATGAGCTGGGATCAGAGATAGGAGGAGGAAGACCAAGGAATGTACCAAGAAAAGAGGAGTCTTTGTGGACTCCGAGTGAGACTCTGGTCAAGGGATCGATGTTTTGCTTATTGGCCACCGAATATATGATGGACTCAGGGGAGATCTGAGACTTAGGTTTGTAATATGTCAACTGCTCAATGGTGACTATATTTCCATTATGGGGAAAGGACATCTTGCGGTGAATCGCAGATGGTATAACATACATTTAATAGGTGTAGCTATGACTCAATAGAATGTTGTAATCTAAGGGGGCGTTAATGACTTCTACGTCAACGAAAACAGTCTTGCCCACAAGAGTAATAGGACAATTGTGGAATAGGCCAATGGGCTGGGAAGCGTGGCCATCCCATGCTTGAAGAGTGATCATGGAATGGTTCAGCTCAGGCGATCCGAGTTGCTTCCAAACCGAAGCAGACATCACACAGGTGGATGCCCCCTCATCAATGATACAACGGGAAACGTTGACGTTCCAGATCTTGACTGGGATTTGGAAGGCAACGGAAGCAGGAAGAGGAGGATTTTCCGACAGGTCAACATCAAAGACGATAAATTGATAATATAAAGGATCTATAGTGCCCATGGAAGATAGTATAGCTTTTCGTTGTAAACGACACAACTGTAAGAGTTCCAGCGTTGAGATGGCGACAAGAGATTGCACCAAATCATCTACTATACTATACGAATGGGCAGCTTTTCTAGAAGCAGTGTTTCAGCGTAATGGTCCCTTAGGGATCTTGGTATGAACCTCTACCTTAGGCTGAGGGATCGGTAAAGGACCATTGGTTGTCGAAAGAGGCTCTATAGAACCTGAAGAACGGTGCTCGGGGGCAGACGTAGCGGGAGGCTTGTTGTACTGACGGGACCGAGTCTAAATGTTGAGGTCAATGATTATAGGTTGGTCAGAGTTCATCATGATAATCTGGTAATCAGAAGTACCAGATGGAGGAGGTTGAGTGGCCGCCTGACCTTCAGGTGGTTGGGTAGCCACGAATCCTTGCTGAGGGAAAGGATTAGTAAACACAACCGGCTGACTAGGCGCAGCATCAGGAGGGACAGAAGGGGAGGCTTTTTGTCATCGCAATGATGCTTGAGTCTCCCACATCCGTCACATCTATGGTAATAGAGGAAAATCGTGAGTGTAATGACCATAAACACCACAACAAGAACAAGGCTTATTCGTGCGAACAAGCCTTTCCTTCTTGGGTTGAGTGCCCTGTTGTTGTTTAGCAGTATTAGGTGCATTATTTTGAGGATTAGGTCCAGGATTACTAGGGGCAAATTGATTTTGAGTGCCTTTCCTCTTATTTTTGGAAGGAGGAGGATTAGTCATTGTTGGAACAGGGTCTCCTACAAAGTTGCGAAACTGGGCCATTTTGTATATTTTTGATTATATTTAGTATAGCGCAGGGGTTTTGGGGTGGGTCAAAGCCCCTAAAGCATTGTAAATGGGTCAAGGGTAGACCAAGAGTTTTCAAACCATGGTTTGTGGACCATTGGATGCATAGGCTAAAATAGTATAAGTAGTTGAACCTTTTTGAGTTGTAGGACAAGCTAAGAATGATAAGAGATTGTTGCTAAGTGTGAATCAATAGATCTGGTCAGGGTTGTTGGGTAAGGACTCCTACTGCTATGTGCACGAAGGGCCTCTGTCCTACTATGTGCAGACCCTATTTTTGTGTGCGTAGGTTGGGTTTTTTGGGTTTTGTAATTAGATCTGAAAGATTAATGAATGTGGAAGTATTGTTTCCTATCTGAATCCACTCGAATTACTGTGATATGAATCTGTGATGTCTTGATTACTTAATATATGTTGTTGTGTTATTGTTTTAAGTTGAAAACATACTTGTGTACTTATTTATGCTACGATCTAGGTTTTTTCTACTTATTTCATACAAGAATATCTGGAATAGTTCCGTATTGTTATATGAATTCATGATCTGTTGATTTATGTGAGTAATATTGCTATTGTGCACGTGGATGTCAAGGGAATATAGGCTCTGTGATACCAGATCAGGTCACTATAAGGGTGGATGCATCTCTTCTTGACTTACCTACCCTCTCCCAGGGTGCAGAAACCTGGTTCCAGCACCCACCCACACTACTTTGGGTGATACTTTGGCCTGCACAAGCAGGTCACTACCGAAAGGGCCAGTAGTATAGGGGTTTTTTGGCAAGCCTTGAACATCCAAACTTGGGTCAGGACCCCTCGAGCCAAAAAATGGTTCCATTGCTAGGACCTAGAGCATTTTGAGAGAGGGATTGGGTAGTGCCAAGGCCGTACTGGAAGCTAGAGAGAAAGGAAATTGATGAATGGTTTGAACAGCAAGTTCAGGAATTTTCAATAAAAGAAAACCGTAGTGAGAGGTTGACCACTGAAGAGTGGAAGAATAAGTACATTTTCATAGATATCTACTAGATCTTCTTTTTAACAATTTCGATCGAGCTCCAGAAGTGGCTCGCAAGACTGGTAAAGCTTCAAAAGTGTTTGAAGGACGAACGGGTCACATAGTGGACCCCCGAACTAATCCAACAGCTAGAAAAGACAGATAACACCATCACTCACATAGTGGAACATTTGGTAGAAAACGTGTTAGGAGGATTTTTGATAGAATTTTCCATCGATCAGTTTGTCTCCTACTCTAAAGCAGAGCAAATATTCTTCATGGGGTTCCGAGGTAAGTTTCTAAATACTTTTCCATTCCTAATCAAGATATTATTATGCGAAAAGAGTATTCTATGTAGCCATACCGAGTGAATAACCTCTGATCTAGATGGGAGCACAACATGGAGTGGCAAGTACTATAGGGCCAACCTAGAAGGAGATCGATTGGTATATAGTCCAATAAGGGAAGCACCTTCGTAGAGTCCTCCAGCCACACTGCTTTCAAATCAGCCTAGAGGTAAGAATTCAATGACCCTTCCACCACCGGAAGATGACATGGATGTGCACATGAAATTTTCAACCTTTAAGGGTGTGGGGGATGAAGACATGGATCATTTCGGGTTTGTCGCAAGATCGGTATGGACTGCACAGAACGTGGCTAGTGATGCGGTGAAAATGGCACAACTATCCCTTTCCTTCGAAGGAAGAGCTTTGGACTGGTACATGGGATACATCGGCCAAAACACAAATGCAACCATTGAAGAGATTAAGAATTCCCTGAAACAGTAGTTCAAGAAACCTAAGTCCTACTCCCAAATCATGGTTGATCTAAAGGATTTCAACCAAGGACCTTCTGAATCTGTGTGGGAGGTCGATCAACGACTTAAGAAGGTGATCAGAGAAAGGGGATTCTAATATGATGAAAGACAGCACACATAATGGTTTATTTCTATGTTGCTGCCTCACCTGCATGTACCTATGGGGCACGAAACTTTCGAATCACACGAGAAGGCCTTGGAAGGTGTCATGAAGTTAGAATATGCACATTGGGACAAGACTCAGCTAGGCATCCAACAAATCCAGGGAGAGATGGAAGTGATGCATGTAGAGATCCAGAACCTATGAAAGGAATGAGGGGCAGAGGCTAGCCCTAAAATATGGTGCATACGATGCTGAGTGAATGGCCATGCCAAGGATAACTGTCCTCTATTAGCAGACTATGTGCAGGCTGGGGGACCTAGCCCATTGCACCCTAGGGAAGCTGCGGGACCCAGTGGGCCAACACTCTGGTGCGATGATTATCGTGTCGCAGGGCTGCACAATACTAACCACTGTCCCCGCCTTGCTACATATGTTCTAGAGGTAAAGCAGAAATGGTGTAGGTTCTACAGATCGGTGGGATATGACGAAAAGAAATGTCAGACATATGATTTGATGATTGATCAAGGAAACTTATACAGAGTACAATCAGACCCTGCGTCACTAAGAACCCCTGTAGGTCTAGGCATAGTCCCATCAAGTGGCAGGGGAGGAGGACGTGGTGGAAGTGCAGGACGGGGATGAGGTCAGCTAATCTTATATAACCATGGAGAAGCAGGACACTTTGTAAGGTACTACCCGAACCCCACTAGGAAATCCTGCTGATATTGCAGATAGCTAGACCATGCGATTGAAGATTGCCCAATCTTGATAGCGAGAAATGCAGGAAAAGCAGTCAACACCTATGCAAAAAGTGCAGAGAGTTAAGGCTGAGCTTCAAGACAAATATCCGAGTGTGAATGTGGTGACACGCAGTGGGATGGCCACCAGGGGGCCTGAGGAGGAGGCTGAGATGGAACCTATGATCCGTCAAGCCACTATCAAACAAGAAGGCCTGGACCTAAAAAGGGGGAAAGAAACATTTATCACAGCTTGCAAGGACTTTGCTGATGCAGAGGCAACTACTGCTCAGCCACCTGTGAACCTCAAGGCAGTGAGGAGGTTGAGCCCTTTTTGCAGGCATGTATGAAACTGCTGCACAACCCAAAGGCTGTGGAGAAACTTTCGGCATTAATAGATAGCTACGTAGCACGACCCAATCTAACCCTAGAAGTCAAGGATGTGCACAAGCTATACAGGTATAAGAAACGCACCGGAAGAGAAATGTGGTTGTCTGCGCAGATCGGTGACTACGAAATGAGCCAGGTTAATTTGGACTTAGGTTCAGATGCGAACGTGTTACCTAAGAAGACTTGGAACAAATGGGAGAGCCTAAGTTGGAATGGTCCACTATTTAGTTGTGCATGGAAAATCAGTAGAAAATCATCCCGCTAGGAAGGTTTTCTAAAATTACAGTGGATATCACAGGAGTAAAGGCCCGAGCTGACTTTGAAGTAATAGAAATTGTAGAAGATGCATACTCCTACCCTGCTCTCTTGGGATTGTACTGGGCCATAGATATGGGTGGTATCATCAACCTCAAAAAGAGAAGCATGGTATTTGGGAATAACGGCACAAGGGTGATAGTCCCATTAGATCCTGTGGAAGGTGAACGATATACAAAGCCAGTGCGCGATAAAGAGGAGGTGGATCACATTTAAAATTTGACTGTGTGGGACGAATATTGGATCAACCCCACGACGGATGGAGTACTTTGTTGGGAAACGGTCAGTGAATGCTTCTCTGACCCTGACGAGGAGATGGATAATTGGCAAAAATAGTTGCATGATGTCTCAACGTTGTGATGTCTTCGAGTCACCAAGGACTTCCACTGCATTTCCTCAGAGGTAAGAGACCTACCCTACTTTGATGGTTCTAGTAGCATTAAGGGCTTTTTGCGAGCATTCGAAGTAGAGGTTCCCAAGGGATGAAGGCTATGGGCCCTTAAGCTAGCCATGCGCAGAACACCTATGCACTAGTGGGGAACACATGAGGAGGCTTTCCAGGATTTGGAGGCATGTCAGGATATGATGATCCTATGATTTGAAGCCCCAACCGACCTGTGGGTCAAGACATTCCTTGGATCATAAGATCCACGCGAATATCTATCGGCATGCGAAAAATAGTGGTGCGACAAGACGACTAAGGAATGGGTTCACATACTGATTCATGAATTAGGGCCAATTCCATCTGCATGGTACTTAGATGTAGAGCTCCATCGGCACACTTGCCACTAGGGGACGTTGAAAGAAGAGTTCCTGGGAACGTTTGGGTTAGTAGGCCGGACCATGGCGCTTGACGCAACCCTGTGAGACATTGACACTAGGGAGTGGGGCGAATCGCACCTGTTCCTCAGACCAGAATTACCCACATGGGAAACATGGATACCAAGCATGGTAAACTACCATAGCCCAGGCCCAACAGATAGTAAGAATGATTTGTGAGCTATGTTTAACTCAGAATTGTAAGGGGTGCGCACGACTACCGAGCTGCTTAGGCTGCGAGGGGGTTGCAATGGGACACACCTTACGTTGAATAGGAATGCAGACACATAAGTTAGAGTTATCATATATGCAGTGACTCTTACAACAAGGAAACATCTGTGATCACTCTTCGGCCATGTGAGGTATTACAGAAAGTTTTTTTGGGAATATGCGCTACTTATAACGCCTCTGAAAGACTCGTGCGGCTGGGAGGACACCTGTGGGGAAAACATGTCTTTGGTTGTAGAGTACCTTAGGAACAAGCCTATGTTGGGGGGGGGGATGCACAAGAAGCACAGATTTTTAGTCCAAGATCATTAGGTACGCAGAGTGCACATAGGGAGCGAAAAGTAACAGTGGGAATAGTAAAATCAGGTAAAGAGGAGAAGTTATCGTTAAGAGGAGTGGGAAGCTGGAAATTAATGAAGCGATTCATTGAGATTTTTTACTATTTACTTGATGGTAATCTCCAAATGACATTTACCCTATTGTTGGATGACCATAGGCACTATAAAGTAGGACAGCTAGCTCAGACAACAGTTTTGTATTACGTCCATAACCTGCATGTAGTTTTTTTATGCTGTGCAATTTTTTGGACCTGTTACATCCTGCTCATGGCAAAGCGACCCACTCCCATTGATGATAGGCCCTCAGAATCAAGAGTCACTATTAGCACTAAGCTAACAGCTCCTAGTCTCGTGGAAGCTTTGGTACCTACAGAGCCCGAACAAAAGGCAGTCATCATTGGGTCAGGGGATGAAGAAATCGATAGAATAATTGCACTCTGGCTCCCTAAGTGGAGGATTGGCCTCAGTATTGGTGAAAGGAGCACCAAAGGTACCTGCACCACAAAAGTAACCTCCACTATCAACCCAAAGAAAACCCCATAAACAATCACGAGGGGCGCAGGCGTAGCCGCGGAAAGGGACGCACCACTGCTACAGGTCGCCAATAAGGATGTTGGGGCCGATTCGCAGCTGGCACTAAGTGTGCCAGAGAAAAATAACCTAGCTACCACCTCTCCCCAGAATATAAAGAGGCCAGGTAAGCCTGATATAGGGCCCCAGAAAAAGCAGTGCTCCCAGCGCCAGGAATATGATGCGACAGTCACACTGACTGACGGTGACCTTGAACAGATCACAGATGAAATTACACTAGCCACAGAGGAAATATTGGCATCCATGGAGAAACAATAGAAGGCTGCAATTGACACCTTCCAGATTGATCTCTGCGCCCTCCAGTGGAAGGTAGATATGCTGTAGACCAGCATAACTCAAAAATGGGCTCCCTTGGCAATTATCAGTACCGTGCTCGCACCGAGAGGAAGAAACCTCTACTTCTTACCTAGCACTTCCCTTCTAAGAACCTAACTCCAAGTCGATACAGGGGTCCACGTGGACCTAGCTAAGTTTCCCTTTGAGGCATTACAAGGTCTCCACACCGTCCTAATCTGGGAGACCTACCAGTGAGACTTGGAGGTACATCAATAGCTCGGTATGGCCAAGTGGGCCCTCAAATGGAAAGACGCAGAAAAATCCCTTGCTATATCACATCAGGAGGAGCTTGAAATGGCGATCCACCAGCTCTGCACAGAGGTTCTGGACGGAGTCCTGGTTGCAGCTACACCTCGGGCCAAGGTAGAAAGTATGGTTGCAGCAATAAAATCATCTTGGATGGAAATACAGACCATCAAGGCACAACTGGAGAAGAAAATCTCCAACTTACAGGCTACATTGCAGCCTGCCACGCCGCCAGAGGTTCAAGCCTAGTGCGCTGCGCTGGTGGCCGAAGCTATGAACTCCATCTCAGAGAAAATTTCTTAGGGCGCCCAGTTGCTCGAATTGGCCATGCAACTCTGGACCATGGTCCAGTTCCACCCGATCCTCTGAAAGGTCAATCAGGACTTATGACAGCAGGAGGAAGCTTTCGTACAGGTCGAGGCTACCTTGCCCACCTTGGTGCCTACGCAACAATTAGCATAGTTGTGGACCAGCAGCACTCTCCTAGACATGATTGAGAAAATCTAGTGCTAAAAGCATGTCCTTGAGGAGCGATTAAAGCCATGGGCTGCCACTGCCCTCCATCTCTCACAGGATGCCGATGGTGCAGTCACACAACTCAACCGGACATTGAAAAACATCACTATGGCCACCGAAGGGCCAACATCCCAAAAGCTAGTGGACCTCGCGCAGAGCACCGCGACCCAGATTCAAGAGGTGCTATCTCCACTAATCGCCGCCCTCAATGCACTATGTGTGTAGGTGGAGGACCTATCATCGTAGTGACTCGGGATGAGTCATAAGATTGTTTTGGGGGACTGTTGGAACAGGGTCTCCTACTAAGCTGCAAAACTAGCCCATTTTGTATATTTCTGATTATATTTAGTATAGTGCATGGGTTTTGGGGTGGGTCAAAGCCCATAAAGCATTTTAAATGGGTCAAGGGTAGACCAAGAGTCCTAAAACCACGGTTTATGGACCACTAGATGCATACGCTAAAATAGTATAAGTAGTTGAACCTTTTTGAGTTGTAGGACAAGCTAAGAATGATAAGAGATTGCTGCTAAGTGCAAATCAATAGATCTTGTTAGGATTGTTGGGTAAGGACTCCTACTGCTATGTGCGCAGAAGGCCTCTGTCCTGCTGTGTGCGGACCCTGCTGCTATTTGTGCAGGTTGGGTTTTTGTGGTTTTGTAAGTAGATTTGAAAGATTAATGAAAGCGGAAGTATTGTTGCCTATCTGAATCCACTGGAATTAATGTGATATGAATCTGTGATGTCTTGATTACTTAATATATGCTTCTTTGTTATTGGTTTAAGTTGTGAACATACTTGTGTACTTCTTTATGCTGCGATCTGGGTTTTTTCTGCTTGCTTCATACAAGAATATCTAGAATAGCTGTGTATTGTTATATGAATTGATGATATTGTGATTTCTGTGAGTAATATTGTTGTCATGCACGTGGATGCAAAGGGAATCTAGGCTTCGTGATACCGGATCGGGTCACTATAACGGTGGACACAGCTTTGCTTGACTTACCTACTGCTCTCCCAGGGTGCAAAAACCTGGTTCCAGCACCCACCCATACTACTTCGGGTGAGAGTTTGGCGTGTGCAAGAAAGTCAGTGTTGAAAGGGATAGTATTATAGGGGTTTGTTGGCAAACCTTGAACATCCAAACCTAGGTCAGGACCCCTCGAGCCAACAGTCATGGCCTGTTGTGAATATACCTGCCCCTGAGGGGGTGGTCACTGCCGTTGCGGGGGTTGAGAAGGCAAGGGAGGTGAAGGTGCTAATGCTTGAGGAGCTGGAGCAGCTAGCTCCGGATATGAATAATAAGGATGTTGAGTAAAATTGTGCTAAATAGGTTGGGAAAAAGGAGGAGGCATGCCGTATCCTGGATACATGCTACCGGGAGGGGGAAAAGTGCTGAAGGTGTTGGCCCCTCCCTAAGGGAAACCATAGCACATGGGAGGCTGAGCATATGGATGAGAAAGAGCTCCAATGATACCGTCAGTGGCATGAGATGCCCCCGGTGCATTGGCATCACTGGATCTAGGAAGATTATGTAGAACGGTATAAACATAACCAAAATCAGTGTAGATCAGGTCATATTTTAATGCAATCTAGAGAGCGGCTTCTTCAATTTGAAGGAAATGTGATGCAACATCTTTGCCTATAGCAGGAAAAAGGGATCTAATGAACCAGTCCATGTATAAATGGTCTTCGAAAGTAGGGGCTTGACATAGGCTCCTTCTTCTCCACCATTCCTAGACATAATCGGATAAGCGAGTAGCAGATGATTGACGGAAAGAAGTCACAAGTTCGGTACCAATGTCATAACAGAGGGGAAGATGGAAATAAGACAGAAAATCCCGGGCAAGAGTCGGAAAGGTGGTATGAGAGGATGAGGCCTGATCAAAATACCACTTAGAAGCTTCACTAGTAAGCGTACGTTGGAACTACCAAAGATGGACAGAGTCATTAGTAATGGAGTTAGACAAACACCACATGTCGAATGATCAAACATGATTTGTAGGATCTTCTCCAGTAATACCTTCAAACTTAGGGATGTTGGAAGAGAGCTTGGTAGGCATAACAGGCCAACCAGCATCATGGCGTATAGGGTCATTGATCAAATGGTTAAAATCAGGAAGACGGAGGCCTGCCATATAGGGGAGAAAGGGAGCAGCCGGAGTAGTTCCTATTGCGGTCCCACTAGTAGTATTCCCAGCATTAGGGTCAAGGCTACCACTAGCATTAGGTCATGAACCAGACATGGTGAAGGTGATAAGAGGAGAACTGGAGGCGGAACTAGAAGGGGAACCCAATGAACTAGAAGAGGAGTCAGAGTGCGAACTCGGTGGAGGAATAACTCGAATCCTACGCAGAGGACTAAGTCTTCCAACCAAAAACTGAGGATGAAGCCCAAGAAGTCTCCGGGATAAATGCCTTTGGGGTGCAATGGTGAAGGCACAAACATGACACAAAGGGAAGAGAGACCAACAAGGGTGAAGAGGTGCAGGATCAATTGATTACAATGTTAAAGTCTTTGCTTGGCGGTGTTAACCAGACTCTTCTTCACTTAGGGTGTGTGTGTTAAGTGTGTAAATTTTAATTTTTAAACCTAGATGTTTGTGGACAAAAAGAAAAAGTGTGTTGTATAACTGTAAATAAACCTGCAGATAACAGTATATGAAATTGGAATAATAGAAAATAAACAGCTAATTATGCATTAATCTAAACCCAAGGAGGCGGGCCTCTCAACAAGTAGTCTAGAGGTGGGCAAAAATATAGTCAAGACACACCAAAATAGCAAATAGATTTAAAGTCGACAGGGGCAATGATCTAAAGGTCAGATCTGCTGGAAATAGGTGCATAAAAACAACAAGAAATAAGAGGAAAAATTGTTGTAAATGAGGTGGAAAAAGGCTATAACCTGGAAGGAAGCAGATGGGGCCCTAGAGGAAAACCCAAAAAAAACTAAAAGGAGGTGTTCTAGATGGATAAATAGCCAATCTGAAGTGGATCTAAAGGTAAGGGAAAAGATCTGAAAAAAGGCTAAACACTCTGAAATTTCATACGACCTGCAACTAAAACTCTTCCATAAGAGGTGGACGGTACTGAACACCAAGGGGGCTAGTTTTCCACTTTGATGAGAAAAACAAAACAATTAAAGGTCCAAAATGGGCAAAGATAGAGGTCAGAAAACCTTGAAAAGAGGCCCAAACAAACCCATAAAAATCTCAGAAAAATTCCCGCAAAAATTCCAGGTCATAGTTTATGACTTGTTTTCTGCAGAGGTCACAGGTTTTGGCATGTTTTCTGCACCCTAGAGGTTCAGGTCGCAGGTTTTGGTCCAAAAAGTGTGACCTGCACTTTCGACACTCTTAGGAGCAGGTTTCAGAAATTTTTTTCATCTCAGCTGCGGTTGATACCTATCACCTGCGCAATAGGTCTGAAAGCACATGGAAGTTATAATTTTCGATGTTTTAGGGTTTTATAGGTTAAAAAAATCATCAAGAAAAGAAAAAAAAGAGGTTGAAGAGAAATCCTAGTGTTTGAAGCAGCTGGATATGCAGGGATCTGAAAAACGACAAAGGTCGTAATCGTAAACGCTTGTGGAGTCGCCAGTTGTTAGTATGAATCTTAATCACCAACGTACGAAAAAGGCTCACTTTAGTCGCAGATAAAAAACAACCCTAACAGCAAAAATGGCTGCCAATATCTTTAGATTTGCAATTAGTTGACCAAGATAAATGCTGCAAAAATCTATATCTGTGCATTAAAAGACATTAAGCAGTAAATAAAAGCAAGAGTTGCTCCACGCATCCAATAGACAAGACAAGATTTTTTTAAAGAATTTTTTTGTTTTTGACACCTGGGAAGGGAACATAGAAAGATGTTACCAGTCCCCCTCAATGGGATGGGTTCTTGTAAGTCCTCAACACTTCAGAGCTAAAATCCCTCTCTCTTGATGGTGTAGAAAACCCAGAAGAAAATGGAACTCAAAGGGAGCTCACAAGAAAAATGGTAGCAAAATATGACAATGATGGTGGATCAAAGTCAGACCAAAAGTATAGATCTAGAGTAATATTTAGGCAACAAAAGGTAGTGAGTGAATGGAAAAACCCTTCTATTTATAACAAAATATTGAGTTAGTCTAGATATTTGTGCATAATTAAAATATTATTAACTAAATCAAGATCCAACTTTTATGGAATATTTTATAATATTTGTTGGAGGGAAAAAGAATTTGACTTGGGTCAAATCCATTTATTTGTAAATAATAAATAAAAAATGATTTATTTATTATTTAAGGATGTGGTTGAGTAATAATCGAATAAATAATGATTTATTTAATTATTTATGAGTGATTTAATCAAATTTAACAAGAAATATTATTTAAATAAGGTTTAAATAATTATTCCTAGAAAATAATAAGGTAAATAATAATTTATCTAATTAATTTTCCTATTTTGGGTTAAATATGACCAGGAATATTAATTAAACTCATGTTTAACTAATTATTCCTTGAGGAAAATCAAACAAATGTGGATTTATTTAATATTTCCTCATGGGGTTTCCTGTTTTGACCATAAACAACTTAATAAATGTGGTTTACTAAGTTATTTTTCATAGTGAAAGCAATTTTACTTAGGGTAAAATTGGTCTTACATGGTGTACTTTGGTCCATCTAATAATAACAGGTTAGATGACCAAAAAATGGTGTAACAACTTGTATCATAGTTCTACAAGTGGCCTTTAAACCCCTTGCTCCACATCAACATCCACTCATCCCAATTTGGGTGATGGGTCTCATTCTGCATAAACTTGGTATCCTCCCATTGTAGGACACCAACCTCCTCAAAATGTTGAAGATCTTTTAACTCCGTGATATGTTGAAGTGCACCTCCCATGAGATATCTCCATGGGATCATCTCATCATTGGCCCTCCAAAACCCATAGGGTTCTGAATATGCTGTTGGTAGAAGTTTCTCTTTGAGCTGTGAGATAATCATTCAGAAAGTGTCATCTTGAAAAGGAAAAATGTTGCCCCTCCAATTCTTCATGAGTGAAGCTGCCATTGGAATGCTCCAACAATGAATGGGTCCTATTCTCATCACTTCTGCTAATTGATAGCGCTACTGATCTTCATGATGATGTATCTGTTATCTCATGGCAAGGCATAATGCTGAACTCATAGTCTAGCATTGTACATAGGATTATGCTCATTCCATCTTCTAAAACACCACACTTCAACTCAAAGGGTTGAGTGTAGCTCAAAAATGAAAGACTTGGATAGCTCTTCATATTTTCCTTGATCATATCAAGGGTCCTATGTGCAGTGATAGTGTTAGCCATCTATAAAATTCGTTATATCCAATGATGGCCAAATAGTTCCTTAGATTTCTAAAAAAAAGCTTTTGAGAAAAGCTTGTAAGTTCTAGAAATCTCACTGCCTTCATTATCCTAAACCTATTTGTATCACTATGAAATTCATTCAAGATCTCCCCAAGTCACCCTGTTGTTTCAAAAGGAAGCTTATTTTAGGCTATTTCCACCATTGTCACCTCCCTTTCATCCCCCCATTTTACCATTCTTACCCCTATTTTTATCAGTCCCTTTTCCTCTAAAAAGGCTCATTTACCCTTCGTATACCCTCCATTCCACTAAAAACACTTTTTAAAACCATCAAAACCCTTTCATTAGGTTTCAAAATGCTCTCTTTTACCTAACTGAAACCCTTAAAAAGGCTCAAAACCTCTGTTTTTAGCCCTATTTTGACCCTTTTTGAAGCAGGCCTTTAAAGCCCCTTTTGGGCTTGAGCCCCAACCCCTCTTCTTCAAAAAACCTAGGGCTATGACCATTCGCTACCCCTAAAAATCTCCTCTTCCCTAAACCCCGGTCCTATCCACTTTGCATAGGACCATCTCCCTACCTATCTTCCTAGCCCCCTTCCCTTCTTTCCTTTACTTCACTTCAATCTTTCCAGCTCATCTCCGCCATTGGTCCATCTTGATCAAATGGTCAGCTAGCCCCCCTATGAATTTTTGACAAGAAAAGTAGGGGACTAAATGGTTGTTGAGTCTTCAAGGAATGCATCTCCCCTAAAGACACATCATCCTTGAAGTCTCCTATGCTTTGCCTTTGATAAAATCCCTCTGCTGACTCCCTTAGTAAGGTCTCATTGATTGCAAAATAATCCCCCAAAGGCCTTCATTTTCCCCTTGTACCCATGTAGAAACATCCCATTCTACCCCTTTGTCCCCCTTTATCCAAATTCCCCTCTAATCCTTCTAAACCATACCCATACCATGTTGAGTCATTCCTACACCCTTTGTTTAGCCTATTTCCCCTTTTTCCTCCATCATTACCCTTCCACGGCCTTAAAATACAATTAAATGGGCCATAATCCACGTTTTCCATATATGTGGCCCTAGCCCTTTCGGCCGAGCCCCCGGTACCGTCTCCCTCCACAGGACCCAGCGCCGTGACCATGCGCCAGGGCAAAAGGCGCTTATTGCAAATAAATGTCAGAAGCACTCTCCACCGTTCGTTTACCCACTAAATCAACGGCCAAAGTTTACCCACTTCTGTGTTCCCCATGCCAGTACTCCCTGTTATAAAACCGCCTGTATCTATCGCATCGCTTTCTGAGGGCTAGCGGTATTTTCTTTTTTAGAGCGATTCCATGCATCATTCGACGCGTGGCACCGGTACGGCTGGAAAACCACCCTCCCATCGTGCATTAAAGTTTGTCCGTGGACATAGAGTGGTATCGCTGTGCATCATCTAATCTGGGGCGGGAAATCTAACGGCGATCGCTCCACAAAGATGCGCACACGATAATCCATGGTCACCGTACCCCTGGCCCACCGTTCGTTGCCCTCCGTCGTCTTTCCCACCGTCCATCTCCTCCTGAGATCGGACGGTCCGAAATTATTCACATACCCATCGTTGACCATCCCCCACCACATCACCGGTACACGTGTTTCATCGTACATTCGCCGTCCCTTCGTATATACTCCATTTCAAAAGGTCAAAATTAAGGTTTTCACATTAAAATTCCTTGGCATTCCGCCAACCTTCACCAGAGCATTTCTCCACCATTCCTCTGCATTTTTTCACCTTTTCTCCGTCGTCCCACTATCATCCTCGTAGTCACTCACATCATCCGACCGCATGCATTGTTCTCTTAACCAGTTTTTGTATTTTGCAGGGTTGCAGAGAGGCAAAACCACCATGATTCATATGTACTACTTTAAATGGCGCATTGCGCAGAGAGAATTGAATTTGGAAGCTGGTACTATAGGAAAATTTCCAAAAAGGTAGCAGCGGCATAAATATTATTCAAGGACAGTTCAATCTCCGCGAAAAACCTATCCGACACCATTAAAGCCTAGATTTTGAAGATTAAGAGATTTATGAAGCGATAGAAAAACACCAGCTAATGATCAATGAGCTCAACGTTCAGTATTGGAGATTTTTGAGCCTTAGTATAGTGGTTTAGAGGCAAAGCACCCGATTAGCGACATCATGGATCACACAAAGGGTACAACACACAGAGAAAAATATCGTCGAGGTTTTCACATCAGCATAATGTTTTCCCATGAAAGGAAAAAGTGCCCATGCAGTGTTCAATCTATGCCGTGTTCTAGAGAGATTTCCTGCCCTGACAACAGTCCTGGTGCTATCAAAGCATTTGTTTCACAAGTATGGCAGATCCAAGCATCATTTATCTTAATTTTTTTTATTCACCAAAAGTACTACAGAGTATTGCAGTCAAAGTACATCAAGGGCATACCTGGAGTAAATGGAAATCTGAAGAAGATCATTCTTTCGCCCAAGGAGTGCCAGAATTGAATGCTCAGAATTTAAAGCAGAATGAAGGCCTAGGCTCTTCTCGTCTTCTAAGTTTTAATGCCGCATTTAGTTTTCCACCTTCCTTCTCTGCTCCTCTTGAGCTATAAATTCATGTAGAAACTTATTGTAAAGGTTTTTGATCAGTTATCAGAGAATTGCAAGTAGTTTCTTTTGAGACACAGTCTCTGTGTAAAGTTGTAAGATAGGCTGAGGAATATGATTTCAGATTGAGTATTCAGCTATTGGCATTGTTGTACTTGACTGGTATTGCTGTTTAATATGACAAGCACATTTCTTTGGATCCTGATCTAAAGCAGCAATGATGTTTTCCTATCTCCGTGTTTAATTCATTTCATTTCGTTTCTACTGGCTTGCATCAGAATATTGGCATAAGATTTACCCTTGTTAGGTACCCTATTTTTCTTCTCTCCTTGCCATTTATGTTTTTCTTCTGAATATGTTATCTAAGAATTTATTTCAGATAATTTAACTAGTGTATTGGATGTTATTACCTGCTCTCTGATGTATGAGTTAAATGAATCTGTTCTTAGGTGTTTCTTGTTAAGGATTTAGCTGGAAGATTTGGGAACACTGGGGATTAGAGTTAGCCCTGTCCAATAGGATGCTTGTGGGACCATATGGTCTTTAACTTTGTGCCTTGAATATGTGTTGTCTTCTCATCTCCTACCATTCCATATCATACTATCATCTTTAAGATCCAACGGTTTAGATGACTAGCCCAATTGAAAGCCTGCCTATTGATTAGAAAGAAAATCCTTTCCTGACTCCATTGCCCAATGGTTTTGAATACTTCCTGGAACACTTCACCTCTGCCTTATCCCTCTTTGCTCATCTTGGTCTTACATTGAATCCTTCTCTCCTGATAACCAACAACCGAACAAACAATAAAACAAACAAACCCAGAGCCTTATAACTAGCCTAACATTTTAACACTGAGCTTCAAAGTCATACACCTTTGACATATCATAGAGAGATCCCTCTCTGGACCCAGGAGGGCTAGATCTTGAGGTCTGAAAGAGGTTTTATGTTGTCTCATCTTTTGGTATTTCCAACCTTGCCAAAACATGGGAACCCGAACATAATGGCGACTCCGCTGAGGAAATTCTGAGTATTTCTCACCTTCTACGTCATAAGAGCCTCAGAAACCTACAATCTCTGGTTATGGTTGGAAGTTAAACACTCCTATTCATAGATCAACCTCTATACCATTTGCTATGTTTCTACCATACTCTTAGACAGAGTCTAGAAAGGGCCAGGTAGCCTCTGGATCTCACACTCTTTCAGAGGTGACATATCTGGTAAATGCCCTCCCAGTCAATATTTGGTCAGAGTTTGTTGTGTTGTGAAGATATCCTTGAAAAGGGACATCCCATAGGCATTGTGGTGGACAGTGTACCCTCCAGAAACACCCTAAACCTTCCACCTGGCGACTCCATAATTCCTAAATGATTTAAAGATTCCACTGGTGATCAGTAGGCCTGCTGATACATCTTGGTTTCACATAAGACTCCATTGGGAGACCAGCCTCCATAACAACATCAACCACATTTGAAGTAACAAGTAGGGTTAAGCTTCTTGGTTAGAAACAACATTCTAGCTTCAAGAACCATTCATACAAGAGCTTACCCTAACCCAGACCCACCGGAGATAGTTGACAACCCTGAGAACATCCTCAAGAAATCACCTACACCTAGAATATCAACTATTTCTAGTCACATCTATAGAGCTAACTCTACACCAGAAAAATTTACAGCCCTATCAAACCCACTTTTTGGCCTAGGCACTCAAAACAGTTTACCAAGAACTAGGACATTTAGTGTCCTAGAACAGCCAGATCTTGGGCCCCCTGCTTCACCACCTCAAAGTGGTAAGCACCTTGGGAATAGATAGACCCCTCCATCTACACCTCTTGATATTCACTTCATCCAAAAATTGGGGCTCAGTCACCCTAGATCTGCTCATCAGTCTTCTGCTGGTCATAATATCCCTGTCATCCATATACCAGCTGCCCAATTCAATCCTTTACCTCATCAAAACATTATCATGGTAGCCTGGTATGCACCTTCAGTTTTACCTCAGCCTCTAGTACCCTTACCAAATGATTATCAATCAAAGATCCCACATTTCACTGCCAAAGAGTCCATCACAACCCAACAACATGTAGATAAGATGGAAGATTATTTTGACTACATGGAGATAGATGATGATACAGTCAAAATGAGAATATTTGCCCAAAGCTTAGGAGGTGATGTGAATAAATAGTTTAATAGCTTGCCTCCTGGTAGTATCCAAGACCTCCCTACTTTATATCATACCTTCATAAACAAATGGGAAGTTAAGGCCAATCCTCGCCAACTCCTAGCAGAATACATGAACCTTAAAAGAAACGTAGGAGAGAGTGTCCATGATTACTCAACGAGGTTTAACAACATGTATAATGCTCTTCCTCCACATATGAAACCCCCCCAAGGTATGGCTCTAGCGAAATATATTGAAGGCTTTGATGCTGACATGGCCTACCAGCTTAGGGAGAGGGATTACAACACATTGGAAGACATGCAAAAAGGAGCAGTGAGTGTAGAGGCTAACCCGATTGAGAAAAGAGCAAGATTGAGAGCCGAGAAGAGGGTAACATATAGAGATGACAATGTAGCTTCCACATCTGATCCCAATTATGACAGATTATCTAAAAATGTGGAAAGAATACAACAAATGATGGAAAAAATGGTTGTCACAGTTAGCAATCAGAACATAAATCAAAACCATAACTAGAACCAGAACTTTAGAAGAAACAATAACACTCCCAACAGACAAAGAGAATCAGATCAACAAGTTATTCCCCCATTCCACGAGAAATTTCTTGATGAAGATGAGGGAATCATAGAAGAGTCTGAAGGGAACACAATAAACATGTTTGAAACAGAAGATTCAATCCATAACTGTTACATAGAAGAAGAAAAGTCCCCACCCTCTTATTGGGACGAGGAATGGTTAGAATCTGAAGGTTACAGGTTAGGATTTGAAAATGCCATGATGCAGGTCAGAGAATAATATGAACTTAGAAGCAAAAAGAGCCAAGAAACTGCCAAACCAAAATATTCTAAGGTCACCATCAAGAGAAGACCTGAGAAAACTTCTAAAGTGACTGCTGAAAGTAAAAAACCAGCAACTGAGAGTTCTGGAAGGACAAAGAAAAGGACAACCAAAACAATGATAAAAAAGATAAACCAACTAGCATCACTAGCACTGAAATTAGTGCTCCTGATAGAACTATTACAAACACTGTACATAATGAGAATCAGCACATTGATTCAGCCACCAAGGCAGTGACTAACGAAGAGGAGTTGAACATTCCAAAGAGTCAATCCACTTTCAAGTTGGAGAGTGAGATTGCAAGAATTAAAATCTCTGTACCACTCTCTGAGCTGGCCACTTAGGATGTATATAAGGGCCAAATTTTGAAAGCATTAAATTTAGGTGAGAACAATGACACTGTAAATCTGAGTGATGATCAACCTGCCCTTCTGTTCGGTCGAAAGATAGAAGGAAAGTTTCAGGAAGGGGTAGTGCCGCCTTTCTATGTCAGTCTAAATGTCCATGATAAGATTCTCCACAATGCAATGCACAATTCTAGGGCATCACAAAACCTGATGCCTAAAGTAGTGATGGAAAGACTAGGCCTAGAGATAACCCATCCCTATAAAGAATTATTTTCATTTGATTCTAGTAGGGTAAAGTGTCTTGGCCTAATCAAAGATTTATGTGTGAGCCTTACCTAGATTCCAGCCAAGTGTATGGTCATGGATGTTGTTGTGGCAGATGTGCCACCCAAGTATGGCATGTTATTATCAAGATCATGGGGAGCCAAGCTGCAAGGAACAATGCAGATGGATGGGGCTTATGCCACAATCCAAATCTTTGGACAACTTAGAAGGCTGTATAGGGAAGCACAAATAAAATTCCTGGTTAGTAGCGCCGAAAAGCCTGAAAATTCACCTTTATACTCTGTACATACAAACCTTGACTCCTTCATCCTCTGTAATGATGAATCCTCAGAAGGGTCAGAGTCCCAAAACAGAGATACCAACAAGGAAACAGAGCCCTTGGACTTTAACATAATGGCTACTCTAGACTCAGAGGAGAATGATGTAGAAAACTCATAACAATGCACTGAAACAAAAACTCAAAGTGAACTAGGAACAAAACGCAATAAGCCAACTAGTCACCTCTCTGATTCCCACATCCATGAAAAAAAACAAAACAACCCGCAGCCTAGTGCAGCCCCTATAATGCGACATAATGGAGAACCCAGCTGTAGGGAAGGAAGTGATGGTAAAACGAAAAATGAACCCTTGTGGGAGATGAATTTCAATGGATCACGCACCAAGAGAACTGCTGGAGCAGGAGTGTGGATACATAACCCAGAGAGTGATTACGCAGAGAGCCATGCCTTCAACCTGCACTTCAAATGTACGAACAATATTGCAGAATATGAGGCTCTTATCCTAGGCTTAACTCTGTTGAAAAAATTAGGAGCCCGTAGGATAACTGTGCGTGGAGACTCTGAGCTGATTGTTAAACAGGTGAATGGTGAATACACAGTGAAACATCCTAGTTTGAGATAATATAGGAATGACACTATGGATCTATTGAAAACATTTGTCGAATACGAATTAGTTTTAATCCCTAGGAGTCAAAATTCCATTGAAAACATATTAGCTTTCCTAGCTAGTTCATACCCCAAGACTCCTAGCAGCCAACAAATCATCATTCAGACCAAATTCAGACCTGCAGTGCCAGACAATGAAAAATATTGGTAGGTCTTTGAGGGCGATAAACATATCGAATATTTCCTGGTAGGCAGAAGTGAGTTTGAATTTTCTTATTCAGACTCCAAATCTGACAGTAGCTTCCTAAGTGAAGAATCCTCAGATGAGGAAGAAACACCATGTAATATAGGAATAAACACTCTGAACAAACAGATTGGAAATCCAGACGAAAAATGCGAAAATGCAGATAGTGAAGAAGTAGAGGTGCTGTAGACCAAAGATAGGAACATACCTCGAGAAGACCTTTTTGACTTTGATGATGTAGCAAAAAAGCCCACTATAGAACATGCAGACTATGATGTTTAAGAATGCAACATAGGCTCAGAAGATAAACCCAAGATGATCAAATTGGCAAAGTCCCTTCCTACAAACATGAAAAAGAAATACATTGACCTATTCAAGGAATTCATTGATGTGTTTTCTTGGAGTTATGAGGAATTAAGGGCCTATGATGCAAATATCATTCAACATAAGACACCCTTGAAAGAAAATCAGAATCCCTTCAGACAAAAACTTCGCAGAATAAATCCAAAACAATTGCCCGCTGTGGAAAAATAGATCAAGAATATGTCTGAGGCAAGCATAATTGTGCCTGTGAGGTTCTCTGATTGGGTATCAAATCTGGTGGCTGTGAGAAAGAAAACAGGGGAGATCAGGCTGTGTATTGATTTTAGAAATCTTAATAGAGCCTCACTCAAAGAAAATTACCCTTTGCCAAAAATGGAACATATTCTTCAGAGGGTGGTAGGCTCTAAAAGGATCTCCCTGCTATATGGTTTCTCAGGTTACAACCAAGTCTTAGTAATCCCAGAAGATCAACTCAAGACAACCTTTACCACTCCATGGGGTACCTTTATGTATGTGAAGATGCCTTTTGGACTGATGAACGCTGGTGCAACCTTCCAAAGAGCAATGGACATAGCTTTTTCAGATGAAATAGGACACTTCATTGTCATCTATCTGGATGACATAACAGTCTACTCCAAGACCGAAGAAGAACACATAAAACATCTGAGGAAAGTGTTTGAAAAATGTAGGTGGTTTGGTCTGTCATTAAATCCCAAAAAGACTATATTTGGGCTGCAAGAAGGAAAAATTCTTGGCCATATCATATCTGAGGAAGGGATCAGGATAGACCCATAAAGAGTTGAGGGAATACTACAAACCACACACACAAGAAACATCAAAGAGTTATAGTCCTTCATTGGGAAAATCAACTTCCTAAGGAGATTTATTCCCAACTTAGCTGAACACCTTAGAAATATGACTAACATGTTAAAGAAAGGTGTAGGGGTTAAGTGGACTGTCGAAGCCAAGAAATATTTTGAATCAGTTAAACTTGCACTCACCCAGGCTCCCGTCCTAATCAGCCCAGATTTCTCAAAATATTTCCTGATCTTTTCATTCGCCTCCAAGCATACGATAGCTACAGTTCTACTGCAGAAAAATTCAGAGGGGATGGAACAACCCATTTCTTTCTTCAGCAAAGCACTCAGGGATGCACCCTTGAAATACAACATTATGGAAAAATAGGCCTATGCTCTGATTAAGGCCTTGAAAGACTTTAGGGTGTACATTCTTCATTCCCACACCATAGCCTATGTGCCTAGCATAGTGGTCAAAGATATCTTGTCCCAAGACCCAGACGGTAAAAGGGGCAAATGGATCACCGTAATCTTAGAATACGACCTTGAGATAAAACCCACCAAACTGATCAAAGGTCAGGTCTTAGCCAAATTAATGGCTAAATCGAATCTGCAAGCCCTTGACATTAACATGGTAGCTGCCTTGGACGAGCAGGAAGGACTGCCTGATCCCACTGCTGAGGAGACGTTTCAGAACTCTCCTTGGTACTCTGATATCCCTTATGTGCTCACCAACCTCAATGCTCCACGTGAACTGTCAAAGACCAAGGCCAGATTCCTAAAACTAAAAGCTAGAATCTATTGCATTCTGAATGAAAACTTATATTGGAAAAATCCAAATGGCCTATTGCTTAAATGTTTACCTAAAGCTGAAGTTGAGAGGATTAAACAAGAATTCCATGCAAGAGAGTGTGGAGGCCACCTAAACTAGAAGGCCACTGCAAACAAAATACTTAGAGCTGGCTATTATTAGCCCACACTCTTCAATGATGTCCATAAGATGATAATTTCCTGCCACAAATGCCAGATCTTTGAAGGCAAGAGAAAACTCCTCCCCCTCCTTTTACAACCCATCACTGTGGAAGGTCCTTTTATGCAATGGGGCCTAGATTTTATAGGAGAAATTCACCCAGCTTCCTCTGCACAACACAAATGGATCCTAATAGCCACAGACTATTTCACTAAGTGGATAGAGGCCATACCAACTAGGAATGCCACAAATTTAGTCATCATTAGGTTCCTAGAAGGTCATATCCTCTCTCAGTTTGGCTACCCAAGGAAAATAATCACTGATAATGTTGTTTCTTTTGGATCCAAGAAAATGGTTGATTTTTGTCACAGGTATCAAATAGCACTTGGTCATTCAACTGCCTATTATCCTCAAGGTAATGGCTTAGCTGAATCATCAAATAAGAGCCTAGTGACCATCATCAAAAAGCTTCTAGAAGAGAACAAAAAGTCATGGCATAACAAGTTAGTCCATGCCTTGTGGGATGACAGGCTTACAACAAAGAAATCCATTGGCATGTCACCATATCAGCTTGTCTATGGTACAGAAGTAGTTTTTCCCACTAGCCTTAGAGTAGCAGTGATCAAACTGGTCCAAGAGATTCAGACAGAAGAGGACAGTATGGTGAGGAGAATAAATCAAACAATTCATCTCTAGTAAACAAGGGAGGAGGTCTAGAACAGAGCTATCAGAGTTCAGGAAAACATAAAGAAATTGTTTGACAAAAGAACCAAGGCTGCTGATTTCAAAATTGTAGATAAAGTTCTGAAGTGGGACTCAAGGAGAGAGGATAAAGGAAAGCACGACAAGTTTGACAGTTTGTGGCAAGGTCCATACATCATCCAGGCCATTGTGGGCCCAAATGCTTTCTTCCTACAGGAATTATATGGTACATAGTTGTTTGGGGGTCCTGTCAATGGCAGGATGCTCAAACACTACTTCTGCTGATTTCTGATTTCCAGTTTCCATTTCCATTGTACATACCATTGTAGTGTTTTGTTTTCAAGAAAAGAGAAAAATGTTTCAAAAAAAAAAAAAACAGAGAGAAAAGAGAGGTTCAGACATGCTCAAAACATGAACCTCTGAAGTGCAAAGGATTGGCTCCAATATGATCAAAACCTGAGCCAAAGGAAGAAAATTAGTTGGTCCTAACATATGCTCAAAATCTAGATCAGCAAAGAAGAAAGAAGAATCAGCTCTAACATGCCCAAAACCAGAGCTGAAATGAAGAAAAGAAAGTGACTCCAACAAGCCCAAAATTTGAGTCACAAAGAAAGAAGGATACTTCAAGCTTCAGATTTCAAGCCTTCATAGTTTTGTTTTCAGTTTTCTACAAACGTTTGTCCATGTGCAACTGTCTTTATGCCTTGGATCAACAGCAAAATAGACTGTCTAATCCTAGTTTGACTGTTTTTAAATTTCTGTTGTAGAATGTAGAGAAGAAATTTGTTGGACAGTTTAACCCCAACAGATATTAGATTAGGTAGAGAAACATGTGAGACCAACAGTTTAATCTGGTCTCATGGAGTAATAAGGGTAGAAATAGAATAGGTTTATTTTCTTGTTTGTAAAAACAAAAATGATGTAAAGGGTCTGCTAGTCCAAATGCACCCTAGAAGAAGAAAATGCTAGGATTGTAGTGTGGGTAGGTAGATTGATTGGGAAATTTTTTCTGCTAATTTGATGTCTTCACGATTGTGGCAGCTGAAAATCAAAGAAGGAAGGTGGCTCAAGCAGCAGGCATCTGGCCTACACCAAATATTTATTTTCTGAATTCTTGACTCCTTCAAGAAGAAGCCATCCCCATGTGGAGCCACTGTTAGCCCCCCTATGAATTTTTGACGAGCAAAGTAGGGGGCTAAATGGTTATTGAGTCTTCAAGGAATGCACCTCCCCTGAAGACACATCATCCTTGAAGTCTCTTGTGCTTTTCCTTTGATAAAATCCCTCTACTGACTCCCTTAGTAAGGTATCATTGATTGAAAAATAATCCCCCAAAGGCCTTCATTTTCCACTTGTACCCCTGCAGAAACATCCCATTCTACCCCTTTGTCCACCTTTATCCAAATTCCCCTCTAATCCTTCTAAACCATACTCATACCCTCTTGAGTCATTCCTATACCCTTTGTTTGGCCTATTTCCCCTTTTTCTCCATCGCTACCCTTCCATAGCCTTAAAATACAATAAAATGGGCCATAATCCACGTTTTCCATATATGTGGCCCTAGCCCTTTCGGCCGAGCCCCCTGCACCGTCTCCCTCCATAGGACCCAGTGCTGTGACCATGCACCAAGGCGAAAGGCGCTTATTGCAAATAAATGTCGGAAGCGCTCTCCACTGTTCGTTTACCCACTAAATCAATGGCCAAAGTTTACCTTCTTATGTGGTCCCCACGCCAGTACTCCCTATTCTAAAGCCGCCTGTATCTATCGCATCGCTTTCTGAGGGTTGGTGGTATTTTCTTTTTCAGAGCGATTCCATGCATCGTTGGACACATGGCACCGGTACGGTTGGAAAACCACCCTCCCATCACGCATTAAAGCTCTTCCGTGGATGCAGAGCGATATCGTTGTGTGTCGTCTGATCTGGGGCGGGAAATCTAACAGCGATCACTCCACGAAGATGCGCACATGACAATCCATGGTCACCGTACCCCTGGACCACCGTTCGTTGCCCTCCACCGTGTTTCCCACCGTCGATCTCCTCCTGAGATCGGACGATCCGAAATTATTCACATACCTGTCGTTGACCGTCCCCCACCACATAACCGGTACACGTGTTTCATCGTACATTCGCTGCCGCTTCATATATACTCCATTTCAAAAGGTCAAAATTAAGGTTTTCACATTAAAATTCCTCGGCATTCCACCAACCTTCACCAGAGCATTTCTCGACCATTCCTCTTCATTTTTTCACCTTTTCTCTGTGTTCCCACTATCATCCTCGTAGTCACTCACATCGTCTGACCCCATGCATTGTTCTCTTAACTATTTTTCGTATTTTGCACGGTTGCAGAGAGGCGAAACTGCCATGATTCATATGTACTACTTTAAATAGTGCGTTGCACAGAGAGAATTGAATTTGGAAGCTGGTACTACAGGAAAAAGCCTAGAAAGGTAGCAGCGGCATAAATATTATTCAAGGATAGTTCAATCTCCGCGAAAAACCTATCCAGCGCCATTAAAGCCCATATTTTGCAGATTAAGACATTTATGAAGCGGCAGAAAAACACCAGCTAATGATCAACGAGCTTAACATTCAGTATTAGAGATTTTTGAGCCTTAATACAGTGGTTTAGAGGCAAAGCACCCGATTAGCGACATCATGGATCACACAAAGGGTACAACACACAGAAAAACATATCATCGAGGTTTTCACATCAGCAGAATGTTTTCCCACGAAAGGAAAAAGTGCCCATGCAATGTTCAATCTATGCCGTGTTCTAGAGAGATTTCCTACCCTGACAACAGTCCTGGTGCTATCAAAGCATTTTTTTCACAAGTATGGTAGATCCAAGCATCATTTATCTTCATTTTTTTTATTCACCAAAAGTACTACAGAGTATTGGAGTCAAAGTACATCAAGGGAATACCTGGAGTAAATGGAAATCTGAAGAAGATCATTCTTTCACCCAAGGAGTGCCAGAATTGAATGCGCAGAATTTAAAGCAGAACGAAGGCCTAGGCTCTTCTCCTCTTCTCAGTTTGAATGCCGCATTTAGTTTTCCACCTACCTTCTTCGCTCCTCTTGAGCAATAAATTCATGTAGAAACTTATTGTAAAGGTTGTTGATCAGTTATCAGAGAATTGCAAGTAGTTTCTTTTGAGACACAGTCTCTGTGTAAAGTTGTAAGATAGGTTGAGGAATATGATTTCAGACTGAGTATTCGGCTATTGGCATTGTTTTACTTGACTGGTATTACTGTTTAATATGACAAGAACATTTCTTTGGATCCTGATCTAAAGCACCGGTGATTTTTTCCTATCTCTGTGTTTAATTCATTTCATTTCATTTCTACTGGCTTGCATTAGAATATTGGCATAAGATTTACCCTTGTTAGGTACCCTATGTTTCTGCTCTCCTTGCCATTTATGTTTCTTCTGAATATGTTATCTAAGAATTGATTTCAGATAATTTAATTAGTGTAGTGGATGTTATTACCTGATCTCTGATGTATGAGTTAAATGAATCTGTTCTTAGGTGTTTCTTGTTAAGGATTTAGCTGGAAGATTTGGGAACACTAGGGATTAGAGTTAGCCCTGTCCACTAGGATGCTTGTGCGACCAGCTGGTCTTTAACTTTGTGCCCTGAATCTGTGTTGTCTCCTCATCTCCTACCATTCCATATCATACTATCATCTTTAAGATCCAACGGTTTAGATGACCAGCCCAATTGAAATCCTGCCTATTGATTAGCAAGAAAATCCTTTCCTGAATCCGTTGCCCAATGGTTTTGAATACTTCCTGGAACACTTCACCTCCGCCTTATCCCTCTTTGCTCATCCTGGTCTTACATTGAATCCTTCTCTGCTGATAACCAGCAACCGAACAAATAATAAAACAAACAAACCCAGAGCCTTATAACTAGCCTAACATTTTAACACTGAGCTTCAAAGTCATACACCTTTGACATATCATAGAGAGATCCCTCTCTAGACCCAGGAGGGCTAGATCCTAAGGTCTGAAAGTGGTTTGATGTTGTCTCATATTTTGTTATTTCCAACCTTTCCAAAACATGGGAACCCCAA